>JAPWTK010000301.1:570000-580723 GCA_029963805.1 Aromia moschata | reverse complement strand
ACTTTTCTCCATAAAGCCATATTTTTTTCTAGAGCATTTAATCAAAATTCTGACCCCAGAAATCGAAAAAAGATCACATCCGAAACCATTAGGATAATGTTTTTTATTGAGTGAATTCATTAATTTCCCTTCGAGATTGACGCTCCAAAAAGGACAAAAATTGTGTCCGTTTGGACGTTAATGGGTTAAATATGTCAATACAATAGAATATACATGATTTACATACATTATTACATTACACGAATCAGTAGATACGAGTGTGTGTTCACGATAAAAGTCCAATTTAGAGTACCTTAATGATGGTTGTAATAACCTATACATCGGCTTCGTGTAGGTTCATGATGTGTCAGAATCCAAATGCCAGCATGAATGAGAAACTATGTAATGAGTAACGGTTCAATATATCATTAAAATTATAACGAGAGAGTCCGGAAATATTTGGTTCTTTCACGTACCGGGGAACAGTATAACAACCGGTAGTGCAGCGCTTTATAAAGAAAAAGTCATCATTAATGGTCATGAACAGCGTTCCACGCATGCGATATTGAGAAAGGGCGTCGAGGAAGGAGCGAAATGACTCGAAATTCGCTTTAATTAATGGCCCTCCGCCTGACGATGACGAATATTGTAATGGGGGCAGCGGAAGGATTGCGAATTAGCATAATAGACACGCGGCGGCGCTGAATGTATTAATGTTATGGCGCGTACCTAATTCTATTTTTATTTCTTGGCGAATTATTTCTGGGTGGAGGTATGCAACACGGCATGCACCGGCAAATCAAAGGGTTCACGCCTGTTACCCGACTTTGCATTTTAATGGGGAAAATACGCTTACAGGATATTAAAGTTGAGGTAGTTGTTATTAGCGAAGGGTTGTAATTAAGACATTATTCTTCAAGGACTTCTTTGCGGTATAGTGTGACGAAATGTCGCAGTGCAGATGTCCAGTTCGGTGTATTTAGGACTCATTGTATACGAGGGGGTACCCAAAAATAACCGAAACAGCATTGCCGTGGGCGGAGCTTGTCTAGTACGCATTTCTGCCGCTAGGCGTGTATAGCGCAACTCATTGCCAGTTCAGTGCCGCCTGTGTTGTCGATCTGGCTTGTTCTGTTCATTTGCAGTGATTGTTTTTGCTAGCGCTGTTCTGTTCTTGTTTCGTTTTTTATGATGGCAAGTTTAAGTGAACCACGTGCAGCTGTGAAATTTTGTTTTCTATTCGGTAAAAATGCTGCTGAAACTGTTTTAATGTTGAAAACAGCTTACAAAGATTAGACCAAGGGAAAAACTCAAGTATACGAGTGGTTTGCTCGATTTAAAAATGGCGACATCTCGATTGATGACAAACCTTGTTCTGGACGTCCATCAACTGCCCGAAACGACGAAAATGTTGAAAAAAATTCGAGAGCTGGTGAAAGGTGATCATGGTGTTATGGTTACGACCCAGAAAGGACACCGATTTGACAACATTGAATATGTCAAGCAGGGAGGACCTGTCAGCCATTTCTAAAGAATACGACAAAAAATGTTGAAGCACCGGTGGGACAAATGTATTAGTTGTAATGGAGAGTATTTGGGGGATAACGTTGTTTATTTTTGGTTACCCTCGTACTTGTAAGTTATATAGTGCACATCAATAATAACTAACCAATTCGTACACCCGAAAGAGATCAATTTTCCACTGATGCGTCAATATGGTTTATAAAAAAAATGTTGTTACGTATAAACAGTTTATATAAACATATAAACGTATTGAGAGAACTATAAATAACTTTGAGCTAAACATTTGTATCAGAGGGTTTACAGGAAACCTATACATACCAAAATAATGGCAAGTTTACATATATTACTTTCGGTTATAGCGGAAGTAAACTATATTTTCTTTTAGATATTTTAAACTGCACGTTATAAATTTTCTATGCCAAATATGGCATTTGTGCTTATTATATTAAGATCATGCTAATAACAACATATTTCTAAAACGAACGTTTTTCGAGATATTTCAATTTTAAGAAAAAATCCAATATAAGCACATAAAAAAAAAACTTTGGTGTAGTAAAACTTTGGACAACATTTTTACCATGAGTATGAATAGTTGAGGGTAATGTCGAGTATACTAGATATACGGCAACATGTACAGGGTGCTCAAAATAGAGGGTCAAATTTTTTCAAGTTTGGTTTCCTATTTTCATTCCTTTTTTATGCAATACATACAGCACTTCGTATTCCTAAAATGTACGGTTTACAAAGTAATTTTAGAAGAAATATATGTGCCATATTGTAAGATATATTAAGTTGAGTTTATAAAATATTCAGTGCATGCATACATAAAAAATGAATAACAAAAATATTAGTAACATAAAATCTGTTTCTGGCAGAAATTCCTTGCTCAATTTATGATCGATTTTATCATAAGATATCCTAATATAACCTTGTCAGTTTTCTTTAAAAAATTACACTCGAATCAGCCAGAGAAGCATATAACATAAAAAGAAAATTGTCTCATAAATCAGGTATCGATTTTTCATACAGAGCCAACGTCATCGTGATGGACTTTTGTTTGAATGGCCATTTTCGTCCAACTTTCATAACATTTATTTAATGAAATATATGGGGACGTTTATAAGTAATAATCTACCAGATTTACGTTACAAGAAACCCAAATTTAATCATCTGTATTGTACAGATAGAATAAAAAATATTTTTTCTGTTTGAATTCTGCATACCGTGTAGACATTAAGCATCAAGAACACATCTGTATTTTTTATCTATCATCCAATTTGAACGATTTGTTGTCAAAATAAAGGCGCAAAACGATATTTTTGAACAAGATGAGACATTGACACCTATCTATTATCTACATTCCAAGACCTAATGTAATATTTGAGAGTCAAAACTTAAGGAAAACTGTAGTCATCTTTTTAGCAGAAAAACAAGACTTCACTGTCATCAGCATTATCCAGAACTGGTGTATACCAATAAAAATTATTCAGATCAATAACACTTGACTAAACTTAACCAAAAAGCGACAACAGCAGATACTTTACCGAATAACAATGATGTTTTTGACGTGCCGAATTTGACACGTTTCAAGATAACCTAACCTAAAACTGCTATATTTGAGGTTATGATACACGCACAAAACTATTTGCGAAATATATTTTTTTTAATCATTAAATAAATACATTGTTTTTATTCTCAGTATTTTTTGAAATTTTAAGATCTGCTAAAGATATGGAAATTTGAATTTTGATTTCATACCAACATTTAATTTCTGAGATTTTGTAATAGTTTTTTAATAATATTGCAAAATCTTGATGAAAATTTTACCAAGTATAAAAAGGTGTTGACGATTTATTGTAAGAATGCATTTTTTTCGAGAGAAAAATTCTAAATTTCTATACTAATTTGATCTTTAGAAATTTTCTAGTGCATTTTTCTAATTCTGCTTCTAAATTCTGGTGCATTAATCGGGTGATTTTAAGAACTTTTTATTCTTGACATTTTTTTGTAAAATGCATCATTTTCCAATAAAAAATTCTTGAATTTTTACGAAAAAATTTTGCAGTCCGGGCGCCATTTTGAAAGCATAAGGCAAAAAAATCGATCTTTAAGCCATGTACACTTAAAGTTCAAACAATTATTCCACCGGTTAGTGAGGTTCCAGGTCCATTGCAGAACTTGAAAATTTGATTTAAAAAAATGTGCAAAAAAAAGTTTTAAAAAACTGCTTTTTTTTCATAATTAATAATTTTTTGGAGGAATTTCATGGACACCATCGGAAAGGGCACGTCTTAAACTTCAAAAATACGTCCCTGTCAAATTTTTCTGTCGCAAATAGTATTAGTTATGAGGCGCTGAAGAGCGATGTAGCGGGAGTGGCGTTTTCGGCCGAAACGGATTAAAATGTGGTGTGGGTATCATACTTCCTGACTAAAATACGTTAATTTTAAATTCTACTAGCTGCTACGAGTGATATATCCATAATATTGGTGGAGAACTAGATCTTTTCATCTTGGTACGCAATCACCTTGTATTAAATCATCTTTTCTCAGACCCTTTTTATGATATTTCGTAATGCATGAACGAAAACGAACGATTAAATGCGAGGAGCGGGCCGGAATAACAGCCTTTAATAATTCAGGGGAAAGTCTGCCCGGGATCCTAATAAAACTGTAATTAAGTTCGTCTATTATTATTGCAGGAATCTCGTCGATTTTAATTTATCGCAAGGTAAAAGACTTCGGTAAACGGCCCCGGAGACCCTGTCACGTGAGGCTGTGTGCCGCGCGAGTTGAATACATAAAAGGGGGCTTTAATCAAAGGGGATGAACGGATTTAAATTAATTAAATATTTGAATAGATCCACGTTTCAAAGGAAAATTATGGGTTATTATAATGTTTTCTTGTTAAAATTTAATCCCTCTCAATTTCCAGTCGGTAGTTAAAGATAACGCGAATTCCAGACGCTGAAATTCCGCTGGCATCTACGCGGCACCTCAAAAACTCGGGTCTCAGTAATTGGAGCGTTTCATGCAACATGTCGCTTGTTTGGGATGTTATTAATACGACGCTAACACAAACTCAAACAAGTTTTCATAAAGAGATTGTTAAAACTAATCCAGTTAGTTTTAATAATCTCCTGATGATGTCAAAATGTTGGTGAAACGAGTACGTTGAATATACAGTGATGGGCAAAAGTGTGGACCACGTAAATGTCTCTTGAGTTAATGGAGATATAGACACTAAGTTTAAAATATGAAAATTAACATTAATAATCCATAATTTTAACTTATCTTCAAGTTATGCGTGAGGGCAATAAAATAAAAAATAAATAAATACACTATATAAAATAAAATATGGCAAATAATTGTGAATAAATAAACACTCAGACTAACTCAGGACTTAATTAGTGAATAGTTAAACCGTTCTTGTCGCGAGATCTAATAATAAATAATTACATATATTTCTTCTTAGTTCTTTAGTCTTCATTAAAAAAGTTTTGTGCGAAAACTTTAACAAGTACGATTTTCGTTTGTCTGTAGATTCAAAAATATAGACTTTAGATACCAAGCACATTAAAATCAGCTCAGAAAATGTATACAGGCTATTCCATTAAAAAAAAAAAGACTTTTGGTAAGTCACTGTTTTTAAAAACAGTGTTTAAAAACCAACTACAGTTCAAACAACTACCAAATAAACAAATAATATATATAAATTTTTCCAAAACCGTCTACCAAAATTGTGAAAACAAATATGTTTCTTGCTGTCATAGACTTTTTATAGCTTTTGTATACCTTAGTAAATTAGCAGAAATGGTTAACCTTTTTGTGTCGTTTTTTTTTTCCTTTTTTATTGTTTTTTTAATCAATTTACAAATATACAAATATTATGGCTCACACTCTAATTGCAAAAAGATTTGACCCAACATTCTGAAATATAAGCTTAAAAATATGATTACACTGGGCGATACAGCATTATGACATACCACTCTTTTTTCTTTTAAGACAACGTTTATTGAAAAAAACATTTTTAAATTTTCATTGTATTACATTAAGCCGTAATGAATGCCAACCTTTGACATATAATCGACACATACATATATACCTTCCGGTTTTTACCAGATGTGCTACGAATACACCAACTTATGAATTTCGAATGGCACACCCTATGTATTATTACAAATTTAAAATCCTAATAATTAGCAGTTCAATGATGCTAAGTAAGTTATTTTTACGCATTCAGATATGTTGTTTAAATATTTTTTAGTTATCAATTTAAGTGTGCCTTGACCATTTAATTCCAATCTAATAATTCTAGTGGCCCTAGAAAATCCACTTCAAATCAAGTCTTTTTTTGTTTCATTAAATATCGTTTCCTACTTAAACAATATTTTGAGTTCAATAACTCCTCCGATTAATTACTGTTCAATTAGTTTCATTCATCTAATGATATTTATCGCCTAGAAACATTGAAAAAAAATTGCATACCCATTAAATTCATATTATTGTTATGTTTATATCCTAATATATTTAATCATTATATTTCCTGTTCAATCACCTCTTTGCCGTTGAAATTGAAATTAAACCTGTTTCCATATCGCTTATGATTCGTTTATGCATATTTTAAATTATCTATAGTTTGTTTTATGCTAAATTATCACATTAATTCTACAAACAATGCGTGTAATTTAAAAATATTATATTACAAGGTATTAACAGAGGCCGATATAAATTATTCATTTAATTTTTGCAATGCCACTAAATATTTAGCAAAATAATTAATTCGTCGGTGCATGCACACATAATTACTAGAAATAATTTAATTAATTTCGGAGCGGTGATAGGAAATGAGAGAATATATAAATCTGCAAATTTGTAAATACAAACAAAAAGTTGAAACAGATTTTATAAAATAGGCACACTTGTTGACAAAAATAAAGACCAAAATCACTTTGAGCTAAAACTAATGAACGTAATATGTATATGACTTTTTACATACATATTATTATATTTCTATAATACAGGTATTTGTATACTTTGACCTATTGCCAGTGGTGGATTTACACTAGGGGCAGTCGGGGCTAGTGCCCAGGGCGGCAAAATTTGGAGTGGAAAAAAATTTTTTAGTGTTATCAAAAGTTCTCAATAGGAATTTTTTATTCTTTTAATTAATCATTTATTATTCAAGAGATAATTCAAGAAATTCAACTCATACATTATACTGAGTTTCCGAACGTAGAAATCGCATATCGAATATTTATTACTTTGGCTGTAACAAACTGTAGCGCAGAACGATCGTTTTCTTGTTTGAAAAGAGTTCAAAACTACTTACGTTCTACAATGAGTGCAAATAGACTCAATAGCTTAGCTATTCTATGCATAGAATCGGACGTACTTCAACGTTTAGATTGTGAAGATTAAATCGAGCAATTTGCAATTCAAAAAGTCAGGCGTGTTTACCTGTGAGAAAAATTATTGTAATATAATTATGAGTCAAGCTTAGTGCAAAATTTGTAGTTTTAAGAACAAAAACAAATATTTTTTTCATATTATATTGAAGTATATAATATATATAATAAATTATTTGCAATACATTAAATATTTTAATTTAAAAATAAGATATCAAATCTATATAACTGAGTGAAATTTCAGTGATGGTGCGGCATTTTTTCCAGTGCCCAAGGGCGGCAGAAATTTAAATCCGGCCCTGCCTATTGCTATGCAAAATATGCAGCATGCTACAGTTACTGATCAGTTACGGTCAGACACGGTGCGGGAACGTAGCGTTAACGTTCCGACAAAGAAGGGAGATGTTTATGTTATCAGTACTATTTACAGTAAGCAACGATAGTTATCACACACCCACTTTTTTGAAGTTTGCTTAAATTCTGATATTTTTTGTATTACAGCATTGGTTTTTATTTTGCTTCTGACAGGATTATAGCTTGTGATATTCTGCGTCTAATAAGCCGAAGTTGAAGGCGGTATGTCGATTGTGTGAAAAGATATCGCTAAAAAAGTAAAATTTCAATGTTTTCAAAGAAACGTAAATAACTTCGAAAATAGTAAATCCCTTTCGAAATTGTTGGACTCGTATTGAAGGGAAATCTTCAGTGTATCTATTTGGCTAACTGAATTCATTTTAAAAAAAATTTTCCTAGACCTGAACAAAATCTAAAGTTGAACCAAAAATATCACGAGAATTCAAAATTCTACCATCCTTAGTATCATTTTCGTAAAAATCACTGTTCCTGAAATTTTAATAAAACACAAAGAGATCTAGAGGGATATTGATCCTAAATTTTTGTTGGAGTAATGTGTGGCGTACAGGGCTTTTTTTTAATTTTCGTGATATTTTTTATTCAACTTTAGATTTTTTCATGTCTAGGAAACATTTTTTCAAAATGACTCAGTTAGTTAAATAGATACACTGAAGATTTCCCTTTAATACGAGTCCAACAACTTCGAAAGGGATTTACTATTTTTCGAAGTTATTTATGTTTCTTTGAAAATATTGAAATTTTACTTTTTTAGCGATATCTTTTCACACAATCGACATACCGCCTTCAACTTCGGCTTATTAGACGCAGAATACCACAAGCTATAATCCTGTCGAAGCAAAAATAAAACCAATGCTGTAATAAAAAAAGTCAGAATTTAAGCAAACTTCAAAAGTGGGTGTGTGATAACTATCGTTGCTTACTGTATATCTATCTCTCGTCTTCAGACATATAGATATATTGCAAGAATACAGTGGTGAACTCTCGTTAAGAAATAATAGACGCGTATCCTGGCAGACAAACATTCTTCTCAACAATGACGGACGGTATGTGTATGACACGCAACGTGCTTGAACGGAACATTTTCGCTAAATATAAATACTTCTATAAGAAATACATATAAGAATGTTTGTCTTGCTGGACACGTAACGTTTCCGCACCGTGTCTGACCGGATAATATAAATCCACCTTAATATGTATGTGAGTTTGTCGTCTGTCTGTCTGTAATCTATTTTTCTTCATGAAAAATTATCTATCTCTATTTCTACATGTTGAGTCAGTTGTTCCGCAGCGGCGTAGAGAGTATCGCATGTGGATGTGTGCGTGTTGTCTTGTAAATGAAGAGCCGTCCAAAAAAACGTCATCAAATCTGGCTATGAACGAGAGAGATGGAAATAGCAGTTATGTCGAAGCTCAAAGGGAAACTTTGTTGTTGTCAAATGATCAAATGACGTTTTTTTTTTTTTGGATGGCTCGATGAAAACGAATTCAGTGGATCTGAAACGAAAAGGCTTGGATGGCCTATTCCAGACTTACCTACTTAAATATTGTTCAGGTAGTGGCTTGTAAAAGACGATGTTTTACTAGAAAATTAAAATAAGACATTTGTGGAAAAAGCATAGATTTTGGGTGTAGTAGAAAAAATGCGATTTTTTCCGCCGATTTGGTGGTGATCGATTGTGGACTAAAATGGGATTGACTGATTAAATAATTTAGGCGACCGAATTAAAAAGCATGCAGTGTCGACAAAACATATGAAAAATGTGTTACGCTTTTTTGGAAAAGTAAACATTTCAGATCAGCTAGAAACGGCTGAAGAAACATTGAACTGTACAATGAAATAGTGAGACATAGATGCTACATTTTATACAATAATACTAGTAACAAAAATTAAAGGATATTAAAAAAAATCCAAATTTTAGGGTGATTTTCAACAAGGGATAACTCGGAGAAAAATGGTCGTACAGAAAATAAAAAAAAGGAAATTGTAGCCTCAAGTGTCTAGTTTTCAGATCTGGACTTAGGAATTTTTTAGCGGGAGCGATTCTCACGTAATCATCCGAAAACCAACAAAAAAAAAAATTTCCAAATTTTTGCTCGTCTTTAAAATTGTCTGTGGACTTCAAAAAATTGTTTTTCATCATGCGACCATATTAGACGAAGTTCTATTAGACGATTTAATCAGCTTTAATTTGACCTCTTAAGGAGTTCCGTACAATGATTTGCCGCGGAGTTATCGTCGATCAAAGCAAAAAAGTCCTTTTCAATTTTGACAATCAATTACTCGGGAACGAATGATCGTACAGAAAATGGAGGTAGGGTTTTATGGAGGGGGGTAGGATTTTTGAAATGACGAAAAATTGAAATTTTTCGCCATTTTCAAAAAACCAAAAAATGATCTCTAAAAATTCTGAAAAAATTTGAGGGTATTCTTTGACTAATTCTAAGACATTTTTCTTCTTAGATAATTTTTGCTAAACTCAATAGATTCCAAAAAATTCCGATTTCGACGGCTCGTGAAAAGTCAGATATCTGACTTTCGACGGCTCGTATTTCGCTTGGAGTTGATTTTTGGACCTTGGTGCCATGAAAACGTTTGTTCAGGGGGATTCAAAATACAACATGTTTCAACCCCCAGAAAAATTGGCCGTGAACCAAAATCCATATGATTGGTGCGGGGTCTTTTAAACCTTCGGGGCACTAAGAAAAAAAATCGCAGTGCTTTGCAACTTTGAGGGTTTTTTGGGGACACTTTGAGGTTAAAAAATTACCGAAGATATCCTTCGTTTATCCACTATGTCCAAAGTTATACAAAATTTTCCAAATATCCTTAAATTCGCAAATTTTTAACTTTTTTTCAGCCAACATTATCGCTTCAAAAAAATTTTTTATCAATCGCCCCTGATTATGTCTTATAGAGAATGTTTTGCAGTTTCCAAAACCCTACCTCCATTTTCTGTACGATCATTAGTTCCCGAGTAATTGT
The DNA here is from genome assembly GCA_029963805.1 of Aromia moschata. Taxonomy (NCBI): domain Eukaryota; kingdom Metazoa; phylum Arthropoda; class Insecta; order Coleoptera; family Cerambycidae; genus Aromia; species Aromia moschata. Next base: position 570,455 of record JAPWTK010000301.1, on the reverse strand, counting down.
CAAAGGTGAAAAGGACTTTTTTGCTTTGATCGACGATAACTCCGCGGCCAATCATCGTACGGAGCTCGTTAAGAGGTCAAATTAAAGCTGATTAAATTGTCTAAAAGAGCATTATGGGAGCATGATGAGAAAAAAATTTTTAAAGTCCACAGACCATTTTAAAGACGAGCAAAAATTTAGAAAAAAAATTTTTTTGTTGGTTTTCGGATGATTACGTGAGAATCGCTCCCGCTAAAAAAAATTTAAGTCCAGATCTGAAAAATAGACACTTGAGGCTACAATTTCCCTCTTTTTTGTTTTCTGTATGACTAGTTTTCTCCGAGTTGCATTGCACCATATTTTTCATAAGTATTCAACCCCCACATTTTTTTAACACGAACTGTCACTGGAAGATAGTAGGCAGTGACCTTATGTCATTTTAATTGAAAGTAATACCCAGGGATTGTAATTTTACT
>JAPWTK010000301.1:370000-562500 GCA_029963805.1 Aromia moschata | reverse complement strand
ACTATAAATCCTTTCTGTAAGAGGTATATAGTCATCACCTAAAAAGTGAAGTGGGTCCCATGCGTCGTTTTCAAGATATGGCTAACTGAAATATCACCAACCGCCACTGATATCGGGTGTCCCGGAGTGACATTAACAGTCGATATTGGGGTGGCTTCTTAAGGGTTACATGATGAAAAACGAATCTTGAGCTGTTGTAGTGTTTCATGCCTAAGTTTTTTTTCCTGAATTGGGTACTGGAACCTTCGGCGTGGAAACAAAAATCTGGACGTTTTCCACGAAACACCGAACTACTACACTTTTCTCGACGCGCGTTTCGCCAACCAAGTTGGCAACTTCAGGAGAAAATTAAAACTAGATTATAGCCTACATACTTGCACTATTTATACTAAATTTATTGCCACGGTTCACTGAACCGTAACCGTCTTTGTTTATCAGACCAAACAGGGGACTGGTGGGTATCAGACCATTGTCCTTATTCATACTACTGTTACACTTAATGACTTCTAAACTTTCAAAAGCATCTAACTGTCCAATTAATTTTAAACTATTTATCTATCCTATGGTTTTTGTCAAAAGCGTGTTGGGCAACACAAGATTTTTCAGTTCTGCCCTATTTCAAATGAGCCATGTGTTCTTTAAATCTAGTCAAAATAGATGTTTTTTGTTTGCCCAATTCCAAAAATAAACTACAGACGCTTTTGGGTAACCCCAAAGACAAAATCGACAATAACGAAAAGTCAGGAATATACGAAATACGTTGTAAAGATTGTGATCAAAAGTATATTGGGCAAACAAAAAATATCTATTTTGACTAGATTTAAAGAACACATGGTTCATTTGAAATATGGCAGAACTGAAAAATCTTGTGTTGCCCAACACGCTTTTGACAACAACCATAGGATAGACATAAATAATTTAAAATTAATTAGAAATGTAACAAACAGTAGACAGTTGGATCCTTTTGAAAGTTTAGAAATCATTAAGTGTAACAGTAGTATGAATAAGGACAATGGTCCGATACCCACCAGTCCACTGTTTGCTCTGATAAACAAAGACAGTTACGGTTCAGTGAACCGTGGCAACACATTTAGTATAAATAGTGCAAGTGTGTAGGCTACAATTTAGTTTTAATCTTCTCCTGAAGATTCCAACTTGGTTGGTGAAACGCGCGTCGATAAAAGTGTAGTAGTTCGGTGTTTTGTGCAGTTTTTTTGTTCATGTTCATGTCCCTTCAAACAACGGGGACTGTTAACGTCATTGTGGAACACCCTTTATGGCATTAATCCCTTATGGAAATAATTTTGAAACATGGACGTCCCAAAGTGGGTCAAAGACGACCCATAATCAAAAATTCTAAATTTAACGTCTTAAATGAGATGTAGCCCTTGTAACTCTTTAGACACCCTTAAATCCACATATTTTGCAACACATACGTGTTGGCAACTGTGGCAGACGTTCGATATTTTTTCGTTAATTTGTTGTTAGCTTTACAATTACAAATTTTCTTAATTATCATTATGAAAATGTGCTCAACGTATTTCATGTTACGTGCTTCAACGTTAACAATGTATTAACAATTGTTGTAACAAAGGAAAATATTTCATTTCATACATACATCAGTAATTTGAAATAATGCCAGGTTATTTTGACGCTTCGGAACGCTTCTTGTATCACACAATGCAACACAGCACTTTCGAACCATATTTATTTAACATTCGAATTATATTTTTATTAAATCCAACCGACATATAAGCATACTGTGAAATTGCGGCAATTTTTATTGCGCGCACGCGTATTTATGTCTGTTTGGATAATTTCTTAACAAATAAACATAAATACGCGTGCGCGCAATAAAAATTGGTGCAATTTTTCTTGCCGGCAATAAAAATTGCGAACTGTAAATCGGACTTTAGTCTATTTAGTTTATACACTAGCTGTTAGTAAAGAATTGTATGGAATGACATTAAATATTCATCACGTGACGTCGAGTACACCACTGCTTACAGCGCCTTCTGGAGGCGGACAGATATGAGCCCATGATACCGAATGATTTTGGTCTCCTTAGTTCTAGTCTTCTTGTGTAAAATGCTCATTTATAGAACCTTTTTAGTAGGTTTGTACTAAAAAGGTTCTATAAATGAGCATTTTACGCAAGTGAAATATTTTTTTAAGGAAAATTATGGGGAGAAATATTAATACCATTGGATTACTAAATACTTAAATTGGGAAAAGCATCATGTTGCAGCTTGGAAGACCAATCTCTGTAACATGATATAGCGCCAGTTTGATTCAAGGTCATGAAATATTTATGTATTGATCAAATCAAATCGCAACCCGACTTGAGACGTTTGGCCGGCAGCCATCAATTTAACGAGACCCCTGAGGTCGACCATAAGGCCAACAAGAGGAAAGTCTCTACTTTCGCGGCAAAGATAATAAAACATTTCCATTATTTCACCGGTTAAATTTTAATACCAATCTTTCAGGGCTTCGCCCGGAGACAGCTAGATTGATCCGGTCTAATTTATTTAGTTGACAACGAGTGGCTGGAGCGTTAACTCTCTCTACCATATTTTTATATATCTAGTTTTTGTGGTCAGGCCAAAGTTGAGATTAATTGACAGATCACTATTATTGTATAAATACACGGTGGAGACTTTAACTGGAATATATTCGCTAGCGGGGTGGTGAATGATTTTTCAAAAAATTCCCTAGACACGTCAACTTTTAAATGTATTTACCTACATTTTGCAAGTAATGTGAAAAATATAGCCCTTCAGGGGTGGCTGAAACCACCCTCGACATGATTTTTTCAAATGCAACCCTATGGCTTGTGACCCCTCATTGTAAAACTGGTGGAAAGAGGAATCCAACGCACTGATCAAATTTTAATTTTTAGTATGTTTGTAGGGTTGCATACAATTAAAACGTAATTTTATAGTTTAATTTATTTTTAACGCAACAATTTCGTACTCAAAATGTGTGTTGTTTAGTTTTGGAATGTAAACCTTACTTTTCATATGTCCCCACAAAAAATTCCAAGCAATTTTTTGCCACAACTGATATTTGTTATTTTTTGCTAGTGTTTTTACACGGCCGCAAAAGAGTAATTTAGTTTGTATGCTGTATTCAGAGTTTGAAACGAAGTGTTATTTCAAATTGGTGAAAATGTCTTATTTAACTGAATCACTAAAAATCGAAATTTTGATGATGATTGATATGGTGATAGGGCGCGAACTCAATGCAAAGTTGTTCGCTTGTTTCGAGAAACGCATCCGGACTTGCCACCACTAAATCAAGGTACCATTAGTAAAATTGAGGCACAATATCGAGAGATGGGTCATGTCAGGAAAGTACCGAGTAAGAGGCAGGCTGTTGTTGATGACGACACGAAGTTGAATTTGTTGCTATCACTAGAAGAAAATCCAATCACTCCAGCCCGTCAACTGGCCCGTGATAGTAATCTTAATCACAAAACAGTTTTAAAAATACTTAAATATGAGAAAAAACGCCCATATAAAATGCAAGCTGTTCAAGAGCTACTTGAAGATGATCCAGATCGACGGTTGGAATTTTGCGATTTATTGATGACTTGTATTGATCAAAACCAGTTATCTTTAGAGGGGATAGTTTTCTCTGACGAGGCTACTTTTACATTAAATGGGCACGTAAATCGTCAAAATTGTCGTTACTGGGCTGAAGAGAACCCCCATTGGATGAGGGAACTTCATACTCAGCGCCCACAGAAAACTAATGTGTGGGCCGGAATAATACAAGATAGAATTGTAGGACCATTTTTCTTTGATGACACTCTTAATGGACCAAGATACTTGCGTTTACTCCAGCACGAACTGATGCCAGTGCTATGTCATTTATTTCCAAACCCCTTAAACCCTAACTTGACCGACGAGAGGTTATGGTTTCAGCAAGATGGGGCCCCACCACACTATGCTGTCATTGTTCGTCAGTACCTGGACAGAATTTTTCCCCGTAGGTGGATTGGGAATTTTCCTTTAATTTTTTTTTTTGGGGGGCCGCGTGCTGCCAACAGATGGTGCCATTGAACATTGTTAGTTGAATATAATTTAATTTTAAATATTTGAAATTGAAATTAAACTTTGACTTATTCTTAAATTTGGATTTTTACCAGGGTTTGCTTCTAGCACCAGAGTTCATGTCGATCATCATGTCGAGGGTGGTTTCAGCCACCCCTGAAGAGCTATATTTTTCATATTACTTGCAAAATGTAGGTAAATACATTTAAAAGTTGACGTGTCTCGGGAATTTTTTGAAAAATCATTCACCACCCCGCTAGCGAATATATTCCAGTTAAAGTCTCCACCGTGTATAATATCAAGAGCATTCAATGTGTCATCATATCGAATACACGGTGTCCCGAAATTAGAGCTAAATATTTCAACAGAATATTGAAGACCCCGTGATAGAACGAAAAGTCTGTATAAACATATCTCGCAGATCGCTTTCGAGATACAAGGTGTGAAAGGGTAATTTTGAAGATTTATCGAAAAATATGCCTTTTAGCAAAATTACGCGAGCGCCGTTTTTGTTCTAATTTCTGCTACCACATTAGAGAAAAAAACGAGAAATAAAAAATATCGGGCATTTCTAATTAACCACACCCCCCCCCCCTAGTTTTACCCGCTCCTGGTCAGTTTTGACATTTTTTTTTCTATACTAAAGAATACACAAAGTTAGGTTGACGTGTAAAATTTTAGTTTATGTGGGTGGGTTTCGGAAATATAAATTTCAAAACCATCTTCAAAAATTAACCTTTCACGCCCTGTATCTCGAAAACGTAGCGTTCTGTGAGATATGTTTATACCGATTTTTCGTCCTACTTTGAGGTCTACAATACTCTGTTGAAATATTTACCTCTAATTTCGGGACAACATGTATATTTTTAATCCCTTTGCGATCTTTAGACTCACACTTCCATAACGATGTCATAAGAGAGTTACCATGTCTGTTTTGCGAGACTCGAACTCTCTGACAAAAGCTCAATAGATGGGCAAGATTTCCACATTCTCTTGTCACTCCCTAGATGCTATTAGCCGACATTTTACAGAAGGGATCTTGGAAACCCATCCGAAACGCGACCCGACACGGTAGCAACATCCGTACCGGTATGTTTCATCAAAAACGAAACGCTAATTGTAAAATTTAAATTTGAGGTACTTACCCTCGAAAACAGTTGCTTTTTCCAAAGGGTTCAAAGGGTCAAACCTCCAACTCTACATTAAAGTTAACCGCGAAAAACTCCAGAATTAGAGGAAGACGTGGACTCGACATGTCATGTATTCTCGATGCAAGTTCAAACACACCACAAAAATGCTCACAATCAATTATAACATAACGGCCAATTGAAAAGTCCCCGGTCTGATACACAGATGGCGGTGCTAGTATTAAATCCATATGATTTTTAGTTAGTACCAACCTTCAAACGATACGTGTCAAAATTTGACAGCAGTCCGACCATTAGTTTGTGAGATATTGCGTTGTGAGTGTAGCTACTTTTGTTATTTGAAAAAAAGATGGAAAAAAAGAATTTCGTGTGCTGATAAAATATTGCTTTTTGAAGGGAAAAAATACAGTTGAAGCAAAATCTTGGCTTGATCAAGAGTTTCCGGGGTCTGCACCAGGAAAATCAACCATCATTGATTGGTATGCTAAGTTTAAACGTGGTGAAATGAGCACCGAAAACGGCGAACGCAGTGGACGCCCAAAAAGAGGCTGTCACCGACGAAAACGTCAAAAAAGTTCACAAAATAATTTTGAATGACCGTAAAGTAAAGTTGATCGAGATAACAGACATTGTGAAGATATCATCTGAACGTGTACATCATATCATTCACGAATATTTGTACATGAGAAAGCTGTGTGCAAAATGGGTGCCGCGCGAGCTCACAATCGATCAAAAGCAACAACGTGTTAATGATTCTGAGCAGTGTTTGAATCTGTTCAAGCGCAATAAACCTGAATTTTTGCGTCGATATGTGACAATGGATGAAACATGGCTCCATCATTTCACTCCGGAGTCCAATCGACAGTCAGCTGAGTGGACTGCACACGATGAACCGAATCCAAAGCGAGGAAAAATACAACAGTACAGACAACTGGCAAGGTTATGGCATCAATATTCTGGGATACGCAAGGTATAATATTCATTGATTACCTCCAAAAGGGCCAGACCATCAACAGCGATTATTATATAGTGTTATTGGATCGTTTAAAGGATGAAATCGTTAAAAAACGGCCCCATTTGAAGAAGAAAAAAGTCTTGTTTCATCAAGACAATGCACCGTGTCACAAATCAATGAAAACAATGGCAAAATTGCATGAATTGGGCTTCGAATTGCTTCCGCATCCACCGTATTCGCCAGATCTGGCCCCCAGCGACTTTTTTCTGTTCTCAGACCTCAAAAGAATCGCCGAAACTGAGGCCTATTTTGAAGCAAAAGACAAATCGTACTACAAAAAATGGTATCGAAAAGTTGGAAGATCGCTATAATTGCTGTATCGCCCTCGAAGGCAACTATGTTGAATAATAAAATCGAATTTTGCCAAAAAAAATGTGTTTTACTATGGTAGACCCGGGACTTTTCAATTGGCCTATATTAAAATGTAATGAATAGGTCTCACTTGTTCATTGTGTATTTCAGTGTTTTTTTATTTGTTGTGCCGATACTATAACGAAGTATATCTACCAGATGTAGTTCGTAAGTTTGTTTTAACCAAAATGCACCGTTATTAAGTTAATGGGGGTCTACTTTTCCTATTGTGTAGTCCGCTTTGATTCTTATAGATGGCGATACCTATTTTATTGTAGTAAGTAAAGTTTTTGCTCCTGAAGGAAAAAACGGTCACCGAGAGCAGTGAGGGAATCTGTTGAACGATGATAAATGTTGCCTTATACCCGATTCATTCTCATTCTATATTAAGATAGTTAACTACGAAGTGTTCCCTATAAAAATATTTTTTGGTGTTTGCTGATGGAAAAGTGTTTTGCTAGGACCCATTTCCACGTATTACCTGTATTTTTAGGTAAGTCTGGTTTCGTTTCAAATAAGAATTAGGTCCCCTTGTTGTTTTTTTCTAATATATTTTCTATTATATTTTGCCTATCTGTATTCATTGCTGTAAATGATTATGTGTTTAAATTGTTTAATGTCCCTTTTTAGGCTAACCGTTATTTTGTTCCTTATATGTTTATGTAATGTTAGATTGGGGTATAATACTTCTATTCCGTAATAAAAAAAAACACGTTGTCCGGAAAGTCCACTTTTATTTCTAAGAACCCTCCTGACGATTTACAAACCCGCGCCGTACAGACGCTGGTTTTGTAACAATAAGTACTACATGTTTTTATTTCGGTCGCCTAAATCAGTCAATTCCATTTTTGTCTGTTGTTTTCTAATTGTGTTTTTATTGTTTTCCACCAAACCATTAGCAGGGGAAACAAAAAAGGCCTTGAATTTGCTATTAAAGCATCCTTTTTTAAAAGACACTGCACAATATTTAAGTTTGGACAACATCACCTAAGCCTTGTCGTTTCAGCCTTGTCTTACAAAGATCGGCTACAGAATGGCTCTGCTATTAAACTTACATATGTATGTATATCTAGTTTAGGTTCTCCCTTACCATAATTATGTTTTCATTACTCTTTCATTTTTTTCCTAGAAGTGCAATAAAAAACGGCACAGTTTTGGTTCTAAGAATTATTTCTAAAATTTAATTTCAGATTCAGTGCTTTTGTAATAATTTGATACAACGCAATATAAAACATTCTATGTTCTACGTTATGTATAAATCATGTATATATAATACACGGTACGTACATATTCTGAAGTATTCTATTTTCTACGCAGACAATAAATTTTATTTTAACACCGGGTTAGTGTGCTGGCTCACTATAGGCCATTGTGAATCCTTCACTGCCTCCATTATCAGGATATTTATTCCAACGTTATTCATAAATAAATAATTTATATAACAATGGAAGTGCCAGCAGTAAGTGTGGTATCAAAAATAATTCAAATCCATTGTTGTGTTGATATGCCTAAATTACATACATACATAAATTGGACATATATATATATATATATATATATATATATATATATATATATATATTTTCAGGTAAAAATTGCCTTTTTTTTTTTTTTTTTTTTTTTTTTTTTTTTAATTAACATATTTGTTATTTATATTATCCCAATTTCATAGAAGAAAGAGTTTTTAAACAATGAAACCTTGCTAAGTGGAAATGTCCTTATAGCACAGACATATACAGGGTTTGAGAGTCCAAGATTTCAAAGCCGAGCATTAAAAGATAGACAAGAATAAACTCTTCGAGTAAAGGGAACTGACAGAGAAATATTATATCCATAGTTGCCAGACTCATATGTCATTTTAAAACTTTTATGAGCGTTATTCTCTGTCTTTCGTGATAGGGTAGCAATAAAATATGTAGGCGGATGCCCGCCCATAAATTATAATGCAGGTGAATTGAATTATTATTATATCGTTATTGGTCTACGGAAAATAAACACTTGAGTATTCCTGTGCGTACACACTACGCAGTATCCCGAGAAGTTAAATGTTCTGGGTTGGTATTTTAGGTCATTCCATCGTTAGGCCATTTTTTATAAACGGTTCCTTAAATGCCAACAAATATTTAACAAATAAAACAAACTGTTTACGGACATGAACATGAAAGACCACGAAATTTAAAGTATTTTTGGGCCAGAATTGTACAAGTCTTAAATAATATTTCCCCCTGAAGTGTTAGAAGTTAGAACGCGTAAGAACTGAGTTTTACGATAGACTAGGTTTTTGCGAAGCACAAAGGGGCGACATTTTTGAACCACTTATTCAATGGGCATTTTTTCTTTCTTTCGTCTTATAACCGGGTTGATTTATATTTTTATTTTTTAATTTTTTATAGAACTTCAATTTTATTTCTTGCAGACCGGTTACTTAAGGAATACAAAAATTTGAAAATAGATACAATTATGTTCGTACACTTCTTTTAAGTGTATGGGATAATTGTAAAAGTCAATATTACGTAAAAATTTCGTTTCATACAGCTAAGTCGATGTACACATCCATAGCTGCGAAAAAGTACTGAGTTGCATTCAAATTCGGCGATAGGAGTGTAGGTAATACCCCACTCCATATTTATATTACGCGCAGGTCTCATACGTTTCTAATATGTGCACAAGCGTGAAACAATGTGGCATCTAACTGTCTTTGTCTGTCCTTACTGGTGTCTTTTAACTTATTCTCTTCTACACATGTATCGCCAATATGTAAAGGTGCAATTTCCTAGGGTGTATAACACAAATAATTGTTTTTCTCTCTTTCCTGTCCATTTAAACTTTGTGATGACCTGCGCAATTTGAAGTGAGGGTAATCAAGGTCGAATCCGACTGTAATTTTTTCCGTTCTTTTCGATTTCTGGGTCAAATATAGGTGTTCCCGTTTGAAAAACGACCTTGATCTTTAAATGACCTTGAAGGTCATGTTCATAACTTTTTTAATAATTCAAATCAATCCCTCATATCTGCTACTCTATGTATTCGTATAATAACTCTTGATCGCTTTAAGTCAAAACTTCAATATGTCGTACCTATATACGGAACCAGTTACATATTGAGTTTATTTATGTAAGAAATATATTGGGTTAAAATATATGTAAGGCTATTGTGACAAGATAAAAATACTTTTGTAGGGTTTAGTATGTTGTCTGAACAAAATGTATAATATGTTACCTGTGTCTATTTGAATTTGAATCAATACCTTGGATAGAGAAACGGAATTTATTTTAACATAAATGTATTTTTTTGTTTCAGTTCTTTTTTGTATTACAATATAAAGAATTCAGAACACCGTAATACCTTTCAGTAAAATGAAAGTTGAGTTTATATTTTATATTCTGCGCCGTCAGTCAGCGGTCCCTTATTTTACTCAATAAGGGCGGAACTTTATTTCAATTTTGTCAAAGGTATTGTGCTGTTTTATATAAGGACGTCCATTTGTATTTACTTGAACAGATATCACCTCTGCATAGACATTGTTCTCCTCAAATTCAATCTTAAAAGTTGATTCAATTTCCGACGGAAATGGCCTATTGATTTAACTTTCTGTAAAAAAAAATGTAATGAACAAGTATTTAAGACTATATAGGGTGGACCATCTAGTGGTTTCTTTTAAAACTGAGTGTTATTGACATTTTGTCGGCTTGCATTTAACCTCATATGTGGTGTAACCTCATATACATAATATATAACCTCCGCTGTAAGAAACGGATCGTTTTACGCTTGAACAACGTTGGGAAATATTGAAAATTTATTTCCAAAGTGAATGCTGTGTTGCAGAAACAGTGAGAAAATTGAGAACAATTTTTAGTCGAAATGAAGTTCCGTCAGCGCCTGGTGTTAGAAAGTTCTTAAGGACAGTTCGTGAAACTGGCATGCTTATGGATAACAGAACTCATCCACGTGCTCGTCCGGTGCGCTCAGCTGAAAGAATTGCTGCTGTTGCCCAAAGTGTGCGTGAAAACCCAAGAACCTCACCTCACAGAACACAACAACTAAAGACCTCAGATTATCTGCTTACAAGTTGCAACATACTCAAGAGTAAAGGAAAATGACCATCCACTTCGTTATCGCTTCTCCGTGTGGGCTATAAATGAGTTTGAAAGTGACGTCGATTTCAATCGAAAAAATCATTTTCGGACGAGATGCTCATTTTCATCTTGGAGGACATGTTAATAAACAGAACTGTAGGATTTGTGGTTCCGAAAATCCACACGTAGTCATAAAGAAGCCAATGCATCCTGCCAGAGTGACTGTTTGGTGTGGGTTTTGGAGTGGTGGTCATTGGTCCGTCCTTCTTTCAAAATGAAGATGGTAACAACGTTACAGTAAATGGAATGCGTTACAGAGACATGTTAACTGATTTTTTGACCGCGATTGGACGATTTGGACGAGCTTTGGTTCCAGCAGGATGGAGCAACATGTCACACAAGCCATAAAACAATCGATCTTTTGCACACTAAATTCGGTAACTGTGTTATTAGCCGTTTTGGAGACATTAATTGGCCATCACGCAGCTGCGATTTAACACCATTGGACTGTTTTTTTATGGGGACATGTTAAGGACCGATGTTCATCGTAATTCATAACATCAATCGAGTTATTCGTGCAATAGAGCCAGAAATAATCGAAAATGTACTGCAAAATTGGGTGAAAAGAATGAACTACTGCCAAGCCAGCCGCGGCGGCCATTTAACTGAAATTCTTTTTCATAAATAATGGGAAACGACCTGTACCATGTAAAACAGTACTTTGATAATGCTGGTCATCAATCACTTAGTACATTACTTAAATATAACACGCTATATCAAAACGATTTTCTAGACGTTAGTGTTTTTATAATTTATTTCTTTTAATTCACTCTATTTCTAGAAAAGTAATCTTAGTCATGTCTAGGTGAGTAATCAAAATTCCAAGGTTCATTTTTATAAGTGCAGGCATAATGGAGTTTCAGCATCTACCGATTTTTAATAAAAATATACTTGCCTCACATCGACCGGTTACAAACGATCTCGTGACTCACGCCAGATAACGCAGTAATTACTTTCCTTCTACCGAAGTCTTTTATTACGATTGGATCCCTGTTTTATTGAATAAGTTCGATAGTTTTAACAATTCGTGTTTTCCTTGTTGTCCCGGCCGAATTGGACCTTCCTTTAAAAGTAAACTTGCAGTTGTCCCCCGGCTGTGTTCTTTGAAACTAATTGGAAACAAAGTAGTTGGTATACATTTTCCTTTCTGCTTCAAAGGAGACCTGGTCGAAGTTTTTCCATTGGCCGTCTTGATCCTTTGATTCGCTAGTTAAAAATTGCAGCAGAAAATGTACTAACGCCACGTCTAATTATGCCGTGATAAAATCCTTCTCTTTACTAATAGGTACATAGGAGACGTCTGCATTTACATGGTGTCAATTTGAAAACTTTCCGCCCTTAAGGGGTTAGACGCCTCTGGAGCGCGAAAAATCAAGGCATTCTTTGGGAATTTTTTCTGCTCTACTAATAAAGCGATCAAAAATTCATTTTAGGACTTTATTTACTACATAATGAGGTATATACAGACATTTTTTGTTCAATAAAAAATACAAAATGGCGTCATAAATAAACATCGAACATATACGCTTTTTTTTTGTTGACCATCGGTGTGCAACACAGCAATCTACATGAGTTTTTCTAAAGCCGTACACAAAATTATTGTAAAATATTGATTTTTCGTTTGAAGAAAGAAAAAAATGTTTGAGTTTGAAGAAAGAAAAACAAATTTAAAAAAAAAAAACGATATTAATTTGTTTATAAAAACTGTCATTTTTAACCGATCGAAAAAATTGTGTGTGCCGCTTTAGACCATTTATCTAAGAAGCTACAATCAAAATTTTAAGTCGATCGGATAAAAATTGCGCGAGTTATACTGTCCACCAGTTTGCAACACATGTTTTCGAAGAAAACGCGTTTAAAGTTTCAAGACGTGTTTACTTCATGAAATTTTCAAAATACAGGCATGTTAATTTTTTTACCTTTAGTCTGCTATACCAGGACCATATATCATAATTTCCAAATTATCGATCGGTCCGCAGATACTCCAAAATATATGATAAACTAAATGACTAATGGGTCATTCCATGTCAAAGCGACCAATGGTTGGAATCTACCCCTTTTGATTTGGATGAATTTTGGTCAGAACTTTTCTTTTATCATATAACGGAGTTCTGCCAAAGGAAAATAATAAAAAAAATTTTTTTTCGAAAGTTATGCAAAATTCAAAATTTCACCATTTTTCTCATTTTTCAAATTTGTTTTTCAAATATCTCGAAAACTATTATAGTTACAAAAATGGTTCAAACTTTGTTTTAAAGGGTACTTGGGGCTACAGCTAAAAAAATATTTCGAAAAAATGTTTCCAAAAATTGCTTTTTTGCAAGATTTTGAAAATCAAAAAAATCGTAAAAATGGACGCCTGACATAAAATGTTTTGCTCTAATTTTTTTTCTAGAGTATCTCTAACTGATCTTAAGAGATTCTGAAATTTTCAAGATGGGAATTTTTTCTTTCAAAAGATAAATTTTTGAGTTCTGAAAAAAAATTTTTTTCTTTGGCACACTGAATAAAACAACGATGAATTTACTTCTAATTTTTAATTTTAAGGCACAAAAATTAAAATAAAGACGTAAAAAAAGTAAAAATAAAAACAATTAATAGAAGGTTTTTGTTCTTCAGCAGCATTTTAATTTTAAATTCTATATTAGAATGATCGTTTTTTTTGTGTATTTTCGAACATATCGTAGCGACATAGTAATTTCACTAATTAGGTTAAAGATAATTGTTAAACATTTTCCCCATCAATAATTCCTTTTGGATATCATTCTTGGGATGTTTTTACAAAATTTAAGTAAAAAAAAAATTGAAAAAAAAAATTCCAGAGGGGTCTAACCGCTTAATGTAATGTTAATGTCAATGTAAAATCGGAAAGATGCGTCAATATTATTTCCAGAGGGTACACTTAAAACGAATATTTAATAATAAGGGGTATATGTTACCCTTAAAATCTTAAATGGGAAGAGGGATCAAGTGGCACATCATCTTAAAGCTGGTCCACAGGCACAGACCCACAAAAAAGAAAGCCTTATGCTGCGACCTCACCCCTTACTCTACTGCTTTTTGCGTCGCTGAAACTTCCAACGATCCAGACATTCTACATGCTGGACGATGAACATGAGGAACTTATCAGACCCCATGTTTTTTGGGTCGTTGAAATCCGATCCCAGCACGTCAAGGTCTTGACCTAAAGAAAGACCTAAAATTCAACGATATAGACAACCTACAGGTTGGAAAATAAAGGGGAGGTACCCATACATATCAAACCCGATATTCAAACCGAATTCGTCGATAATTTCACACCATCGGCTCAGGGTTTAGCCCTCAACTCACTTTTTTATGGGCTTTTGTTATCATAAAAAAGAGGTTATGCATAGAAAATAATGGTAATTATTTTAATTACCTTGCTACAGTGAATGCGAAAGGGATATAGTTTTAAGTTATCTCTTCTAACATTTAATCAAAATACAGTATATGTATTTTTGTTATCTACAAAATAATTATAGAATGCCGTTATAAAACAAGTGATAAAACATATGTTTTCTACATAACATACCAGTCAAACCGTCAAACTAAAGATGAACGTATCTCACAATCAGTTTACATTGGAAAAAGTTTAAAAAAAAAAACCATCGCAAACATGTCGCTTAGATGTATTTTGTAAAAGTTTCACACTGATAGAGGAAAAACTTTATTTAAATTCTATTAAAGTTTACCTAATCCCTGCATGAAAATGGGCCGCTCTCCATAACAAAATGCGTTATTGAGTATGATGAGCCTGTGATCTACTTTCGTGGGTTACAACCAGATTACCATATTCAATACTGTATGTACATTATATTGAAAAGCTTTAAATCTTTTGGAGAGTAGGTACATAGAAAAAGTGTAAAAAAATGGTATTGAATTTGGTTTCTTGGATTCAGATTTTTTTTTTGTTAGGAAGTTTTTGTCATAGGCATAAAACTTAAATGCTTAAAATACGAGGTGTGTAAATTAAGTAATGAGATTATTTTTTGTATTTTTTTTTATTCGAATAGAATTACAATTTTCTTCTTCAAAATAATTTCCTTGGGAAGCCACACAGCGCTGGAGACGGTTCTTCCATTCCTCGTAGCAGTGCTGGAACTCATATACTGAAACAGCCTTCAGCTGGTCAGTTACAGCCATTTGAATGTTTTCTATGGTCACAAAATGATGTCCCTTGAAGTGATTTTTCAATTTCGGGAAGAGAAAACAGTCACAAGGACTCAAGTCAGGCGAATAAGGGGGCTGGGGAGCCACAGGAATGTTTTTACTTGCCAAAAACTCATTTACTGAAATGGCTGTGTGACAAGACGCATTGTCGTGATGCAACATTCAGTTGTTCTTGATGTTTGGTCTCACACGTATGACCCTTTTCGAAGCTCTTCAAGGACCTCTCTGTAAAGGTGTTGATTTAGTGTTTGGCCTGGAGGCACAAACTCTTTGTGGACAATTCCCTGGCTATCAAAAAAGCAAATCAGCATACATTTGATCTTTGACTTGCTCATTGTTGCATTTTTTGAGTCTTGGAGAGCTTGAAGTATGCCATTCCATGCTTTGATGCTTGGTTTCCGGGTCGTACTCAAACACTCGTCTAATCACCAGTAATGACACGTTCCATGAAATGGGGATCATTTTCAATCGATCCAAAAAGTCAAGATACCTTTCTCTCCTGATGTCCTTTTGTTCCTTCGAAAGGTTTTTTTAGAACCATTTTTGCGCAGATTGTTCTCATTCCCAATTAGTTAATCAAAATCTGATGAACAGTGGTGTGATTCAAATTTAACTCGAAAACATGAATTTGATTTTAAGGCTGTACATAAGCAATGTTTACAGTGTTATGAAGGTGTTCACGAAACTACTGTGTGCACTGTTTTATTGAGTAAACATATTGTCCGTTTTCTAACCTACTACTTAGAAAATATTTGTCGAGAGCGAACGTTCTGTGTGGTAATTTCTTATTATAAGTATGTAATTAAGATTGTAAATAAATGCTTTACGACTAAAATGTAACTAATTTGTAACAACAATCAATGATAAGTGATAAGTCTACTAAACATTAATAGAGAAAAATATTCTGAAACAACTTTGTAGTGGCTTTGCTGTTCTCTTAAAACTCATCCGGTCCTAAAAGAAGAACTTTATAATTTTGTATAAACCGTTTACCTAGTATGTAATTCCATTTAAAGTAAAGTGTTATCGAGATACCTACTCAGCGACGAAATACGTTATTGGATTTGATGAGGCCGCATTATTTAACCTCTTTGTTTAGAGTTAGATTACCATATTCCATCAAGCGTCCATTACGTGCTCAATTAGCAAGCTAAATCTTTATTTTATGCAAATAGATATAAAGTGTTCATAAACTTCACCTAACCCGCTTAATCCGCATTAATAAACGGTTTACGTACGTCTTTATGTACGCCACTATATCCTGTATCCTTTACTATTTCCAAATTACAATATATAACACAGGCCCACAAAAAAAGTGTCTGGTTCTGGGATGAAGACTAACTTTTTCTAATGTATTTTGTGCCGCTGAATCCGAATTCATCATAAAAAATAGGGTTTTCGGAGCTAATTTTGAAGATAACCTCAAAAAACGGTCGAAAACGACGTGTTTCGGTTGTAAGAGCTTGAGAAGACCCATTGAAATGCCCACAAAAAGTATCTAGTTCCGGGATGGACACTAACTTTTTCCGAGAGATTTTGTGCAGCTGAATCCCAGAATATTCCCAGATTTCCGCTCTCAGAGATACAACAATCTTCAGATTTGTCTTGAGCTTGCTATTGTTTCAAGTTATTTTCGTAGTCTGAATTCCAGAAAGTAAAATGCAAGTATGTTCATGTGATTACTAAAGAGTTTCCACTTAGTCTTGATTTTAGACTGATTCAATCCACGTTATTCAAGATTTTACCGTTAAAAACGCAATTTTTACATATTCTTGAGGATGATCTTTGAAATTCACTTGTTAAACCAAATTTTTCATATCACATTCGGGTTTAAGAAATTAATATACATAGGAATACGGTATTTTATATGTGACGCGAATCATATTCTCATTTCTTTCAAGCTTTTATTACAAAAAACGTCGTTTTCAACAGATTTTGCGGTTATCTCCAAAATCCATTAGTCAAACCTCTTTTTTTCATAGCAAATTCGGATTCAGCAGGCCAAAATACGTAGAAACAAAGTGTTATTGATGTCTCAAAATTCAAACATCAAAGATTTTTTGTTGTTCTCAAGCTTTTACCACCGAAACACGTCGTTTTCGACAGTTTTTTTAAGGTTATCTTCAAAATTAGCTGCGGAACCCCTATTTTTTATGACGAATTCGGATTCAGCGGCACAACATACATAAGAAAGAATTAATCTCCATCCCAGAACCAGACACTTTTTTTGTGGGCCTGTGTAATTAGAGACCTTGCCCGAACCATAGCCTTAGCTGGATGTTTTAGGGCCTTCACAAGTTTGATAGTAGTGGTTGGTGAAAGTTTTAATCAAACATGGGAGGCGGTCAAACCAGTTGAATTAATTGATCAGTGTCGCACATAAATATTGAGGATTAGTGTCCTTACAAAAAGTATTATCGAGAATTATTACTGTGATAGGTAGTGTATAGCTAGTTTATTACCTTTGTCTAAGTTATATAATGGTAGCTAAGTCAGTGTCACTCTGACAGTACATTTGTATAATATTTATTTGATATGCACGCAAATGGGATATACGAGAGAAACACTTTTTTTGCTAATATCCAAACAGTTATTTGCAAAGCTTTTTTGGACCGTCTTAGTTGGGAGTTTTGAGGTTGCCTTCACCTCTTCAGTTCAAACGAAAATGTATTCGAATGACTTGGTAAATTGTTCAAAAAGCAACGAAGTGTATGGTGCCCTTTAGCTAGGTTAGTCAATATACCTAAGAGGGTGTGGCTTTAACGACAAACCTGATAGCGTTGATGGGATAGACGACAAAATTGCATTGTTACAGTTTGCCGATGTGATTATTCTTTACCCGGAAACTACTCTCAAAGTAAATATTTTTTTATTAATTAATTTTCCGGACAATGTTGACCTTCATTAAGGATTTAAAGGGAACTCTAGTTGTGCAACTATAATTTAATTTTATTCTACGCAACATATTTAAAGTAATGAGACTAGCAACGTAGCGCCCGATCTAGTAACACTGCGGAGACGGGACTTGGAAGGGCGGTAGGTAAACATGTAATGCACCTTCAGTACAGGTTTGAACTTGTTAGAGTCATTTGTTTGTTCTTTGTGACTGTTTCCCTAAAACGGTTTTTTTCTAGTGCGTTTTAAAAATGAGTAACATTAATCTTGAGCAACGGTGTGCTATCAGGTTTTGCTTCAGACTTGGACATAGCGCAACGGATACTTTTGCAAAACTCCAACACGCCTACGGAGACAGTGTTTTTTCAAGAGACCAGGTTTTTCGGTGGTTTCATCGGGTTTAAGGCATCAAAAGGAAGAAAATAGATTGAAGATGAACCACGCAGAGGAAGGCCTTTATCTTCAAGAACCGATGAAAAATGTCTATACAGGTAGAATCGGGATCTTGTGCGTTCAGATTGTCGGTTGACGACAAGAATGATCGGGGAACAATTAAATTTGAATCACATCACTGTTCATCAGATTTTGACTAACGAATTGGGGATGAGAAAAATCTGTCTTGTCACACAGCCATTTCAGAAAACGAGTTTTTAGCCAGCAAAAACATTCATTTGGCTCCTCAACCTCTTTATCCACCTGGCTTGAGTCCTTGTGACTTTTTTCTCTTCTCGAGATTTAAAAATCACCTCAAGGGACGTCATTTTGGGACCATAGAAAACATTCAAATGTCTATAACCGATCAGCTGAAGGCTATTCCAGTATTGTTCCAGCCCTGCTATGAGGAATGGAAGAACCGTTTCCAGCGCTGTGTGGCTTCCCAAGGAAGTCATTTTGAAGGAGACAATACTGAATTGTAATACTATTTGAATAAAAAAATAAATAAAAAAAATCAAACTTACTACTTAATATTCTCAATACTTAATATACACACCTCGTAGATGAAGGGCGTATATACCATATTTCGAATTAAAGTTGAGAGTATCTGTGTTTCCCAAGGGCTTTGAGATAAGGTACTACACAGTCTTAAGTAAATTATCGAGTAAAATGAGAACACAATTTGCTGTTGACGTAACACAATGACATTTTTTTGTCAAGCTATCTAGAAGTTGTATTTGTATATAGAGTGTTCGTTTCAATATCACCATGATACGGTAAATGACACATTTTTTATGTGCCCTTGTAATTTATGGTCCAGAATTGTACTTGTAGGAAGTCCTAGTAAACATTTCCCTGAAGTAATTGGAGACTGAATTCTGAACTGAATGAACTGATGCATTTTTGAGACATTGCACTGTTTTTCAAGGGCGGTTTCCCAGCAGCACATGATGACCACTGTTGCATCTTGACCCTTTACATTCCATCTTCCTTGATTACTATAGTAGTAGAGTAGAATTAGTCGATTTGTACCCCTAAACGAAAAGTAACTGACACTTAACCAAAAAAAATTTGCTTTTTGTTGAGGAGGCTGAAAATATTAAATATCGCTTTTTGGCAACAATTTAAAATTATTGCTACATTGTTTAAATAATTCGCAAAGGTGCGAAAATCGGGTTTTTTTTTGAAATAAAAAAGAGAAACGTAAACTATACAAAAAAAGTGTTTCAGATAAAAAAATGTAACTAGTAAAAAACCCTACAAAACCCATCAAGAAATTTGCAAATCGGTTAATGTTTTTTATCTGCAAAATTGAAAAAACCGTCAAAATGGCCACTTATTTCAATTGTTTATAACTAATTATAAAATAAGCCTTGTGACTTTAAAATTATTGTAAAATGTAGGTATCGGTGTATTTGAAAAAATGCTGAAAATTTCAAATCGATATATTTTTAAGTTTTTTGCAAAAAAGTAAATTGTTTATTAAAAAGGTGCTTTCGTAAAACAGCCCTTAATTTTTTTGTAAACATCATAGAGTAACGATTCAAACTGGATTCTCTTCTTGATGAGTTGGACTATCAAGTACATCGAAAAATTAACTGAATTTCACAAATTTAATTGTTTAATGGTAATGGTAATGACAGTCGTTGAATAATATTATTATATATAAAATAAGTCCTTGGACTAATTTGATTAAAGTTGTAAATATTCCCAGTCATTATTTTTCAAGATCTACCCCAAATTAAAAAAAATATCATTCTACGATGTATAGTTTCGGAGATATCGAATTTTTTCGTCGCTGTGATTTTGAAGCGACCGAAAGAAAATTCCGCAGGAGAACCAACTGCTCCCTCCGTGCCGTCATACTATGATCCGCGTTACTAAAATAACGATGAATTATTATAATGCTGTAAAAAAACGACTATACAAAATTCGAAATCTTAAAAAAGAGATTGATCTTATTACTGTGTTAATGTCAAAAAAAGATGAGGGTGAAGAAAAGAAAAACTAGCTGTAAAATTATGTAAGTCTAAGTTGATATCTCAACATGTACGATAAAAAACAAAGAGTTATTTATTTGTTTATAACTTTAAAAGGACGTACCTTTCAATGTCAATTTTAAACAATTAAATTTGTGAAATTCAATTAATTTTTCGATGTACTTGATAGTCCAACTCATCAAGAAGAGAATCCATTTTGAATTGTTACTCTATGATGTTTACAAAAAAATTAAGGGCTGTTTTACGAAAGCACCTTTTTAATAAACAATTTACTTTTTGCAAAAACTTAAAAAATATATCGTTTTGAAATTTTCAGCGTTTTTTAAGTATACCGATACCTACATTTTCCAATATTTTTAAAGTCACAAGACTTACTTTATAATTAGTTATAAATAATTGAAATAAGGGGCCATTTTGATGGTTTTTTCAATTTTGCAGATGAACAAATTAACCGATTTGCAAATTTCTTGATGGTTTTTGTAGGGTTTTTTTACTAGTTAAATTTTTTATCCGAAACATTTTTTTGTATACAGGTACGGTTCTTTTTTTTATTTCAAAAAAACCTGATTTTCGCACCTTTGCGAATTATTTAAACAAAGTAGCAATAATTTTAAATTGTTGCCAAAAAACGATATTTAATATTTTCAGCCTCCTCTACAAAAAGCAATTTTTTTTGGTAAACTGTCAGTTACTTTTCGGCTAAATCCTAATCTTATATATAAAATCTCGTATCACTGTGTTTGTGGTCGCACTCCTCCGAAACGGCTCTACCGATTTTTATTAAATTGTTTATGTATATTTGGTAGGTATGAGAATAGGTCGTAAAGTATATTTCATACCGCTAGGTGATTAGGGTGTCTCTATCCAGAAAAACAATTTTTCTATTTTTTTGACAAAAATTTTTTTGTATTTTTTTTTTGATTTGGCATCAAAAAAATACCTGTAAACCCATATTTTCAATATGGCAGAACAACGTTTGCCGGGTCAACTAGTTCTACTATACTATAGTCCGCATTAATCCGGCTCCTTTTTCCCATTACCGAGGTGACTCAACAGCTAACCTTACCGAGACTGTATAATGCTTCCTATCAGGGCGGATAGTTAGGATAACAAGACGCGGGTATCCCGCGGGATTCGGAATTTTGGAGGAGCATTAGGCGGGATAACGGGAGCGGCGAGCGAGGAGCCTCCCGCCGCCCCACACACGGTTCCGATTTATATTAATATTGTTAGTTTATAGTGTTATTACAGGGGCTGCGACGTAACGCGGGCTACGGCGCAGACGAGAATAGGTTAGGAGTTAGATTACCTCACTTCGCGTTAATTCTCCAATCTAAAGGTATTTAATAGGGCCTTTACGGCCCGAGCGCTCGATGGCTAACCCGAATTGCGGTGCTTAGGGAAGTTGGGACGCTGTGTAATAGCCGGAGTGCAGTTATATATTTATTCTGTATGCTGGGGCCGAATTAATTTTGATGGTTACTAAATCATTCCGCGCTTTATCCTTTACTGCTAGCTTCATGGGGATTACTATTTAAGGTGCACTAAAAAGGTACGCTGTACCATATCCATCGTTTATGTATATAAACATAGTAGGTAGTGCCGTAGAATAATATCATCGACGCACAGTGGGTTAGAATCGGAAAATCCTGGCCAAAAATCGAAAAACCAAGTTCATTATATTCTGTTTGAATTCATATAGCTTTGTGAAGCAGGGTTTCCTGCGTGTAATACTGAAACGACAGCTACCTTGGTTTTCTACCTGCCGTGCTACTTCAGTCGGAAGTTGGCCACCTTCGAGTGCGTAACGGTACGAGAATCGGTCCAGAAATACTCAACGTTCGTGTGTTGTGAATTTTTGTTACCACAAGGTGTATTTCCGACTTTAAAAAATGGAGGCTACTATTGGAAGGGATGTAAAATATTATCTATGCACTGAAATTCAAATTTTTGTATTTATTATTATGGTAGCGAAAGAAAAGTAGGAAAATAGTTTGTCTCTACAGATCACTAACACTAATTCACAATTTAACATGTGGGAAATATTAGTGGAATAAGAAATTCATAAAAATTGGCTGCTCGAAACTGCTCATTTCACTGAAATATGCAAAAATAGAAAGGCGTGTCCAATAGAGCGTTCTCAGGGCAATTCTAACTGTACCTGCGTCAAAGCAGGTGTTCATCCCCGATACAATAGTAAGTCCCAACCAAGGGGGGAAATGTATATACCTGGTGTACACTATTGACCAGTGGAAGGAGAAATACAGGGTGTCTCAATGTTCCGTGAAATATAGATTTTTTATTTTATACTAGTTAACCTAATCCAACTTAACTGAGGTTCTCTGCGATCAATTTTTAACACAAAATAATTTTAGTAACCTAATGTAACTTAACTGAAGGCACGTTGCGTGCAATTGTAGGTTCCAAAAAGTTCTTATTTTTGCCCCTCCATTTGTTCAGGGAGTTAGATTAAAATCTTATTAATGAAAAATATAAATAATCTTATTCGAATCAAAATATGTAGCTTTTTAAGAAAATTTTACTTTCGGTTCTCCACCTGTTTTTTTCGGTAAGGAGATTTAGTTGAAATTATATCAAGCAGAAAATATCAATGCTCTAATTTTGATCATAATAAGTACCTTTTATAGCGAAAAAATGGTTACATGCGATTGCTGCCGGTCCGCCATTTTGTTTCCTTTCTAGGAGAGTATTAAATTGAAATCTTATTTACAGAAAATATGAATACTCTAATTTGGATTTTTAAAAGTTGCTTTTATCGCAAAAAGCGGTTACTTTCGGCAGCCATTTTGCTTTTTTTTGAAATATAAAGTACAAATTTGAAATCAGTGACCCAAAAAACATTAAATTCGATATAGTTTGACAAATTTTCTACCTTTCTCGATTTTTGGCCAGGATTTTCCGATTCTAACCCACTGTGCGATGTACAAAAAATAAGTGTCATTTACAGTAGACTATCCAGGGCCGGATGCAGGGGTGGGGCCCGGGGCAATGAAGAAAGTGGAGGCCCCTGGAGGAAATAAAATAATTTTCATTTGGACATTCTCACTTTGCCCCTTTGGAAATACAAAAATTACCTCTTGGATTCTCTAGCATTTCGCCCCTTTTAAATAAAATAATTTTCGCTTGGACGTTCTTGCATTTTGCTTTATCGCTTGAATTAACGCATTTTTCTTTGGAAATAAAATAATCACCGTTTTTTTAAATTTTGAATCCAAGGTTTGTGGAGGCCCTCAATGTGTGGGGGCCCAGGGGCTCCGCCCAGGTTCCCCGCCGTGCATACGGCCCTGAGACTATCCTGGAGTGGGTACTGGAACCTTCGGCGTAGAAACAATAAACTGGACGTTTTCCACGAAACACCGAACTACTATACTTTTCTCGACGCGCGTTTCGCCAACTAATTTGGCATCTTCAGGAGAAGATTAAAACTAAATTCTAACCTACACACTTGCATTATTTAACTTAATTTGCTGCCACGGTTCACTGAACCGTAACATCTGTCTTTGTTTTATCAGATCAAATAGTGGGTATCGGATCATTGTCCTAATTCATACTCCTGTTACACATAATGATTTCTAAACTGTCAAAAGCATCCAACTGTCTACTGTTTGTTACATTTCTAATTAATTTTAAATTATATCATTTATGTCTATCCTATGGTTGTTGTCAAAAGAATGTTGGGCAACACAAGATTTTTCCGTTCTGCCATATTTCAAATGACCCATGTTTTCTTTAAATCTAGTCAAAATAGATCTTTTTTGTTTGCCCAATATACTTTTGATCACAGTCTTTACAACTTATTTCGTATATTCCTGACTCTTCGTTATTGTCGATTTTGTCTTTGGGGTTACCCAAAAGCGTCTGTAGTTTATTTTTAGAATTATAGACCAAATTGATGTTAATATTTTTAAACATTGTATCTAGTCAGCGGGTGAATTTAGGTTCAGGTGGTAACGAAACAAATTTCGAATTGTCAGTATCTCTACGAAAAGTCGTGGAATTGTACAGGGTTCTCTTAAATGTATGCTTCCTTATTAACTTATCTATTAAATGGACTGAGTAACCGTTATTCTTAGCTATATTCTAAATTATTTTTTCAGGGAATTCCCAGGTATATTATAATATATATTATAATATCATTATGTATTCCCATATTACATAAAATGGGGAGTATAGTATAGATAGTATTATTGAAATATTAATTTTAGTGGCCAAACACGATTTGATGATAAATTACCAATTGCCAGGTTAAATTAGTTTATTCGATTGGTTTACAGTAAACCTAGAGCAAACTAGTTTACCTTCGTCTAAACTAGGTTCTGTTTTTCTGTCTATGGAAGATGTTCTATTGTGTCATGAACTGAAATGTAAATTTACAATATTTCAGTTATTATTACTGGTTTAGAATTAAATTAGGGATAGAATCACGTCATCTCATAACTCCTCAAAAGTATAGGTCAACGTGGAGCGAAAGAAGTCGTTTTTTTAGATGAATGTGTCAAGATATGAGTTTTTTGAATTGGTGGGAAGAATATACATATCTACGAATTCCTTTCCTCTGCAATTATATTAATGCTTGAACTACAAACTTGTCAGATATCTACTATTGTTACTTACACGGAATAACACAGACTGGTGTACCACTTTCAAAATTGTCACTGTAATGTCTCTTCAGAAAGGTATTTTTTGTAGAAAAATTCTTGAATTTGTAAGTCATTTCAAGGTCAAACATTTTTTTTCAAATGCAAGTTCTATAAAAAAGCATATATTCTACATATAGGATATGTTCCTGTGTTATTGGATGAAAGTGGTTAAATATTTTAAAAATAATTGCCCCTTATACTTCTAAACGAGAACGCTACTGGCCCGCCCACTGAAAAGGTACGTAATCAGACATTTGCGTTCCAACTTGTTACTCGTATAAACATGCCTCGAGACATGTTTTGAGTTTTGAAGATATCACCAAACGAAAAGTTTGTTTATGTAAATGAAACAAACTCTGAGCCGAATGAAGTAGTCTAGGTACCTAGGGGAGTTAAAATATAAGGAGATTCCTTGAGAACCGCGTCTCACAACAATTTGTTTATCCGCCTTTTCAAGACACCAACGTTTGTCGGAAAAGAGGGACCTGAAGTTGAATACGTAAAGCACAAAGTAATATATGCAGATGAGAAACAAGCGTTTTACTAACTCTGTTGCGTCTCTAGGTATTTGTTGGTAAACAGTGCTTTAAAAACGGAGAAAAACAAATATTAAGTGGTTTCAATCGAAGAAAACAAATATTCATATACGTAGGTATATTGAGTTCTGAGTACGTCGTATATTCTTATATTGCAACGGTTTATCGAAGTTAATGGAATCGAAATACTACACTGTAAAAACATGGTTTTTGTATTTTTTTTGCAATTTGTATTTCTCACTCTCTACTAAATGACACTCCAACCAACAAATACATAATGCAACGTAGATACCTTTGCCACTATTGACTATCGCAACTACTGTGGACGGACATCAAAGACATCCCATCCGTGCACATAATTTATGCTTCATGTCAGCATTTATTGGTTGAATTGTAATTGGTACAAAATATCGTAACGGTGGTTAGTGTTTTTAAGTTAATTTTATAGAGTAAAAGGAAAATGTTTTATATTTTATCTGTGCCATCATTAAACTTAACCAAATCTAAATTTTATTAAACCAGTAAAAAATATGCCTCAGTGTATTTAAGGATGACAGAGAAACCTGTCAGTCAGACGTGGTGAGTTTATATTTCTAAGTTATAAATTTTATAGTTTTGTGACTCCCTCATAGTAGTGCTGGAACTCATATACTGGAATAGCCTTCAGCTGGTCAGTTACAGCCGTTTGAATTTTTTCTATGGTCCCAAAAAATGACGTCCCTTAAGGTGATTTTTCAATCTCGGGAAGAGAAAAAAGTCACAAGGACTCAAGTCAGGCGAATAATTAGGCTGAGAAGCCACGGGAATGTTTTTACTGGCTAAAAACTCGTTTACTGGAATGGCTGTGCGACAAGGCGCATTGTCGTGATGGAACATCCAATTGTTCATGATGTTTGATCTCACATGCATGACCCTTTTTCGAAGTGTTTCAAGAACCTCTCTGTAATAGAAAATGGAAATCATTTTCAATCGAAACCAAAAAGTCAAGACACCTTTCTCTCCTGATGTCTTTTTGTTCCTGCGAAAGGTTTTTTGGAACCATTTTTGCGCAGATTTTTCTCATCCCCAATTCGTTAGTCAAAATCTGATGAACAGTGGTGTGATTCAAATTTAACTCTACCCTGATCATTCTTGTCGTCAACCGACGATCTGAATCCACAACATCCCGTATTCTTTCGATATTTTCATCGGTTCTTGAAGATGAAGGCCTTCCGATGCGTGGTTCATCTTCAATCAACTCTCTTCCTTCTGAGAATGCCTGAAACCACAGAAAAACCTGGACTCCTGAAAAAAACACTGTCTCCCTAGGCGTGTTGCAGTTTTGTAAAAGTATCCATTGCGCTGTGTCCATGCCTGAAACAAAACCTGATAGCACACCGTCGCTCAAAATTAATTAAAAACCAATTTCTAAAACGCACTAGAAAAAACGGTTTACGAAAACAGTCACAAAGAACAAACAAATGACTCTAACAAGTTCAAACTTGTACTGAAGATGCATTACATGTTAACCTACCGCCTTTCCAAGTCTCGTCTCCACATTATTACTAGATCGGGCGCTACGTTGCCAGTCTCATTACTTAATTTACACACCTCATATAATATATTTATGATTGTGTCTCTTGTAGATAATTTCGCAGAATTAACGGAAAATTTAGATACTTTGATATCCCTTATATCTGGAAGCAAGTTAATATTACACGCCATTTAGTAGTTAATATTAATAGATTACTTAGTCTAGAACAACGCGTCGAAAGCGAAATTAGTCTAATTTCGAACAGTATGACACGGTACAGGGAAACTTGTTAACGTTATTATAACAAATTAGCGGTGGAAATCAAAGTGTCAAAGTGGATGTAAAATTTCTCTTTGCAACTGCTAAATGTCTTATTTTAAAGCTCTGTACCGGTGCTGAATCTTAAATGGCGCTCATTTGAGAGCAATAATTGGAAGGGCTTTTTCTACGTTTCAGCAGGGAAGAGTATTAAGAATTTGTAAACAAAACGAACCTGTGTAGGATTATGTCGTCCACTTTTCTGAACTTATTATTTCAGTCTTATTAGTATCGACTTTTTATAAAAATAATCCACGAATCAAGTCTTTGTTTTCTATTTCTATATTCACAAAATATTTCATTTTGGCTTAATACCCTTTCTTTTTTATTTATTAACAGATCAAAGTCAAAATCTAATTACCTCCAATCCATGTATCATAAAAAAGATAGCAATATTTGAAGTTGGCAAAAACTATTAAAAATTATTAACATACGTTTTTTATATCAAAAGAGGTTGCACGTAGTTTAGTTCACTATCAGCTCTGGAAACCATGTCAAGAGCAACCTGCTTCTCATGCTTTTTTTGAAGAACATTCAGCTCCTTCGGAACCCGTCTCGCAGCGACGCGTTTCATGCCCAAAATCAGTGGCGGCTGGTGATAAAGGGCACGGCTCAGATCAAATTTCAATAGAAAATATTTCTTTTGTGTTAATTTACTATAAATTACTATTACAATAATATCAATTAATTGTATACGACAAACTATTCATATTCTAATTATTATTCCTTTTATACCACAAATAATGATTTTTATCACATATATATAACAGACTATCGATTAAGCACCGAGCCACCATAGTCTGAGTTCCTCGCATTTCGCACGCGTGGGCGAGGGCACACACTTTCCCAGCCCTCGTTTTTAATCGGGCTTTTTCGGTGACTGGTAGAGTTTGGCGACCATTGCAGACAAAACGTCGTTAAATCGGTCGAAAATCAGCTGAACGGGTCACACTTGTTGAGTGACCGTTTTTAGTTTTATTTATTTTATTCGCTGAGAAATGTGTTTTTACTGTTTTTGATTGTGAAACGTTTCATAATAAATTCGGTGGACTTTTTATTGACTAATAAAGATATTACATACGAGATCCGAACGGAAATTAAACGGTTAGGAAGGCCAATACCCGATTTGGTTATTTCCAAAACAGACGTAGGAAAATCGCGAAATTATTCACGAAATTTTAATAGTAGTGTCTACGACAGATTTAAGTGGTTATGTGGGTGTCCTAAAAGAAACAAACTGTTTTGTTTTATTTGTTTAGTGATGGGTGACAACCAAAGTGCATGGACTCAAGAAGGGGTGAGTGATTAAAAACATTTAAATGAACGAGCTAAGAAACATGCTAGGTACAATGAAAAACATTTACATAACATCTTAGATTTTAGTGTGTTGGGAAAGGTACACATAAGGCAACAGCTTGATAGTGCTTATCGTGAAAATATAAGACTTCACAATGAAAATGTGGATAAAAAAAATATTTTAACCCAAATAATTAATTGTATTAAATTTTGTGAAACAAATCCGAGACTTTAATGAAAAGGCGATTAACATTTTTGTGAACAATAAGGACATGCGAGCTGATTTCCTCTACAAATAACGGTAAGATACTTATATCAATTTTTTTTTACATGTTGCCACCCATTATTTTAATATATTTAAGCCCTCAATATTCGTGACTAAATATTATTTAAAAAAGCTACCAAATCCCAAAAATTATTCTTGTGAAAGTCGATATTTTTGTATAAAAGAATTTTTCTTGAAAATTTTAAAAATTTTCGTCTGCGGCGCCATTGGTAGCTAATAAGTAATCCTACTGACACACCCTGTGCCCACCCGTGTAACACACCCACGAGCCGCCACTGCCCAAAATATCACTCAAAATACCATGAGCTGACATTGTCGATATGTGACACTCTTGAGCCAACTCTCTAACACTCACGTGGCGATTTACAAGCACTAATGTTTTGATTCTGTCAATGTTATCGGCTGTCGTAGAGCGAGGCAAATCTTCGACGATTTCACGGCCCACTTTGAACTCCTTATACCACTCGTAAGACTGTGTTTTTGGACAAATCACCAAAGGCCTTATTTAACATTTTCAATGAATCGGCACACGAAATTTCGTGTGCGGCACAAAATTTTAAACAAACGTGTTGTTCCACTATTTTTCCAGTGTACAATTCGCCGAGCACACTTGAAGTCGTCTATTACTAACAGCTGTTGTAAATACATTGAAAGACCGTTCGCGCTCTAAACAGGCTTGGTAATAAGAAAGGGGCTACCAACCTGAAGAAAAAAACATTTCACCGATTCTTGTTAAGCGGTTCATTTAAAGCATTCTATTCCTCTATGAGGATTGAAATTACACGATGGGATCTCGTACTATTTTAAGGGATTACCTGCAGTCACGAGCTTACTCTGGACCTCATTTTTGACATTTTTGTTCTCTGAAAGTATGCAGTAGATTAAAACAACAATTAGTACGTTTAAATACTTTATTCTTAAACTTCGACCCTTTTAATCCTAAAAAAATATTAATTTTGATCAGAAATTAAAATCCTACGTTTGATCGCGAGCCAATGTTATCGCCAACAAATCCAAAAAATTTCATTAAAACCCGTTGAGAAGTTTGTCTGTAATCCTGGCCACCGATTTGGAAAATATCGTTTCGAGAGAAACGCGTTTAAAGTTCTTCTTTAAAAAATTATTTAACGTTCTTCTTCTTCTTTAAATATTTTTTTAAAATGATTTCAGATGGCGCCACGATGATACGTAATACATTTTTGACCTTTTAAACAAGCCAGCAGGCTAGCACGAGTAATAAGACATAGAGCACCTGGTGGGCTGGCAGCGAGCGCCGCTCGTCGGGGTGCAGCGTTCGCTTTGGCGGCCGAGAAAAATAGATTCCTATTCTGCCGTCAAAAGGTAAACCCCCGTATTTGATTTATAATCAAAATGGCAGAAATATTCATTTGAAATTAAATTTTGTTTCTAGATCAAACTAAGTACCAAATTTTCTTTGCAATGTTTTGATAAATCAACAAAATATTGACAGAAACGGTTTTTGATGAAAATATAATGCTTTCAAATTGTTTTCACATAATAAAATTCCGTACGGGTTAAATCGCTAAGAAAAGTATTGATATTAACTAGCTCAATTGCCCGTATCTGACAAATACTGAAACAGAGCATAGGAAATTAAGGAAATGGCTAGATGGGCAATTGACCTAGCATAATACACGTATTTGACAAAGCATAGGAAATAATAAAATAATAAATTGTGAGTGAAAGAAAAACATATACTTTGTAAATGTTACAAAAACTGATTGTCCCTTTCTCTTTCAGTATATAAATTAAAATGCAAATAACAACATGTATCATGTACAAAATGGCAAAATAAAATACGTTTTTCGTATCACCTCATAAGACTAACTTTCTTCTTGGGTAAGTTAAGTAATAAACTAATGAGATTGGGAAACACAAAAATAAGTTAAATTCTAATCCAAACGTTTTTCTGGTAGAGATAACCAAAATTGCTTTCTGCTTTCTGGAATTATGTCGCCCAATTGTTTTAAACGGTCTTCCACCTTAACTTTTTCAAAACCATTTGGCTGAGCTTTGAAAGAAGGTGTTGGCATTGCAACAGACAGAACAGAACAGAAGGTCAATATGCTTTTTTAGTAAAAAAATCCAATACTGTCCATTCATCGTCAATTGCTAATTTGTAATGAATAATAAATTCGTTTCTTTTGACTAATATTTGCGTTATTTTGGAAATATAAACTTTTGGTGTTTGCTTTTTAATTTTATTAGAAGAGGATAAGTTCTTCCAAATTTGGAAATCATTAAGTGTCATTTTTTTAACGCACACTTTACTGCTTCCTTTACTGCTCGTTTGCACAGCTCTTACATAATCTTCAAAATCATAAATTCTCTTTTGTTTTTTTAAAAGACTCTCCCACCTGATGGTGGAAGGAGTCTGCGGACATAAAAGTGTGTCCCGGTTCGAAGTAATTAATTTTAATGGTTTTTGCTGATATTTCTATATCCCTATTTTGAAGGAAGAATGCATTAAAGGCACTTAGGATATCTTCTTGCTTACGTCCGCTGATCCCTTCGTGCCATAGCACAGCAAATGGAAAACGTCCAGTTCTTATTTT
Source organism: Aromia moschata (assembly GCA_029963805.1). Taxonomy (NCBI): domain Eukaryota; kingdom Metazoa; phylum Arthropoda; class Insecta; order Coleoptera; family Cerambycidae; genus Aromia; species Aromia moschata. The sequence continues at coordinate 531,085 of JAPWTK010000301.1, read as the reverse complement.
TCGTACTGGAACAAAATTTTCGTTATATATTGTCAGTCTGGGTAAAAATTGCCCGTTTAAACATTTCTAAATGTGGAAGCATTACGATATTTTGAAGATCCACTGAAATGCATAGTGTTTTCGTCTTAATTGTTTTCCTTGTCCAAAGTATACTGTGTACGTGAATATTTTGCCTTCGTAATGTGGTCGCTCCAAGTACAACATATTTCACAATTTTCATTTAAACTCTCAGGTTTATGTTCAGGGTTATGAATTTGGTAAGACTCGCATAACTCGTACTCTTCATTGCCTAATTTAGCAAAGGATATATTTTTTGGATTTTACTACTTTCCTATATTTGTCGTACGAGCAAATAAAGTTAGTAAACTTTTGACAAAAAATCTTAAAACATTAACGTAACTGAAATATCGCTTACTATTGCAAACTAAGCAAAAAGCCCGCATTTGGAAATTACTACGCAAAATCTACGTATTTGATTGCAGATACGGGGTCGAATTCTTAGCAAAATTAAAATACGTGTAATTACCTTAGCATCGTATACTATTTTTACACAATACGGGAATTAAATAATACATTTATTGTATTTTCTGGCCAAATAGGTGGATTGTGCGTAGTAAAAATGGAAATTTTGGGTATTTATATAAACTAGAACACATTAGTGTATTTCAAATACGGGGGTTTACCTTATGACGGCAGTATTGTCGTACCGACTTTAAACTTTGGAATTGAATAGTCAAGAGACCATACTTTCGCACTGTGACATTTTTCAAAAATCGATTTTTTAAAATTTTATGACTGCAGGTAACCCCTTAAGGGGGGCTTGATACCTTTGCGGCCATTTTTCATGTTTTTTTTTTGATAATTTATTTTGAGCGAACGAAGAGAGGTAGAGGGATGGGGGTTTTCTGTAAGTGAAAGTACTCCTGTTAATGTACAAAATTATATTTTACTTCACACCTCCCCCCCACCCTCCCCCCCCACAAATCCGTTAACTTGAGGTATTCTGCCGAACGTGGTTTGCGGTTCCCAGGATTTTGAAGCCGGCGTTTATCTGAAAGCAAAAATTAATACGCCATTTTAAACGGATTTTTGCCGGTCGTTAACGGATGCTTTTTTTGGATTTTGAATTTTTTGAAAAAATGACGGCTTTTCAAATGTTAAGTACCGATTTTTACTGAAAAATTGCATCTTTAAGCGTGTCAAAAAAATAGTAAAAATGCAAATATTAAAAAAAAAACGTCCGTTAACAACAAAATATTGTTAGCTTTAAAAAAAGAAAAAGAAAAGGAGAATCGGTTGATTAGAGACCGAGTAATCGTGGGAACCGACTTTGAAAGTGTCGTTTCGAGAAAAACGCGTTTAAAGTTTTGTAACATGTTTACACTGCGATAAATTTTTTTCTCAATACTTACATAAAATCATCTATTCCGGGACCATAAAAGGGATCTTCCTCATCACCTTCAGCCTCTTTTCTATTCTCTCTTCTTTTTCGCTCACACCTGCCCGCTCTCACGGAACCGGTTTCGCACCGTACCAGCGCCGCTCGGACGGCGCGTCATAAATACGTCATAACTCCGTCAATTTTTTCGAATTTCACTTTGCCGCTTCTTACACTAATTCTTGAAGCTTTTATCTAACAAAATATGTATAAAAAAATTGTTTTTTTAAGCCAAAAACGTATCAAGCCTCCTTAAGGCACCACTCTAGTGGTGGCTGATGGAATTCAAAATTATCTTATCTAGATGGCGGAACATGGGACCCACTTCTGATTTCAACCTCCGCCACTGGACCGCTCCTCCATCGAAATCGGTTATTAAACGAGACGGAGCAGAAAATTAATTCGATTAAGAAGGTTTTCCGGAACATTACTCCGGCAACCTTCGGCGAATCGTTAGCCCGTTCCCGCTCGTTCGTGGCGGCGGCGGCGGCAACGGCGGGTGTGCGTGTCTGAACCGTCGAAGGGTTGTTGGTTTGATTGTTGGAACAAGACCGCACGAGGCTTGCAATGAAACGTCTAGGTAGGTATGTGCACGCGTTATTAGCCGCCTCTCGTCGCGGTTCCTGATGATGGATGTCTTCCATGCCGCCAAGATGGAAGACGGCAGAACCGGCCTAAGGAAATTTCCTGGGGGAGTCAGCCAAAATGTATCGCAAGATAAAAAATAGTGCTGAAATTATGCCGTGTAATCGATCCTGCATATCTTCAATTACACCGGCACACAAAAAAGAAAAGTGGTCATTACTTTTGACCAGACCCATTTAGGGTTATGTATTTCGATGCGCTGAATCCGAATTTGAAGTCGGTTTAACCCGTACACCCTCAAAATTTTGAGTGAATTGCAAAAAAACGCTAAAAATGGCTAAAAATGGCAAAAAAATGCAGTTATGCAAGCGATAATTTTTTTTATGAACTAGATCAAGTATGTTTATTATGTATTTCGATGCGCTGAATCCGAATCTGAAGTTGAGTTAGCTTGTCAACCCTCCAAATTTAGAGTAAATTGCAAAAAAACCGCTAAAAATCGTAAAAATATATGAAAACGAAAAAAAATTTTTCGAACTAGATCTAGTATGTTTTTTGGGTATTTTGATGTGCTGAATCCAAATCACAAGTTGATTTAGCTGGTAGACCCTTCAAAGTTAGAGTAAATTGCGAATAACCTCTGAAAATTGCTAAGAAATCGTGAAATATTGCAATTATGCAAACGAAAAAAAATGTTAAACTAAATAAAGTATTTTTCTTATGTATTTTGATGCGCTGAATTCAAATCCGAAGTCGGTTTGGCTTGTACACCCTCCAACTTTAAATAAATTGCGAAAAAACTTTAAAAACAGCCAAAATCGTAAAAAATAGTCATGAAGTAGTAGATAATATCAAAAAATAGTATTGTTCTTACTCACAGTAATAAACAAACCATGATTCCTTTCAAATTATACTATAACATCAATAGATTGTAATTTAAATTAAAAAAAAAAACCTTCCTTGTTTTTACACTGTTCTTCGCTTGTATCGACTACAATGAAGAATAAGAACGATTTCATCAAGACATAAATGAAATGGAGAATTGGTATCAAGGAATATGGAATGTCAACATGATGGCCGATTTTTTGCTGGACTTTAAAGAGAGAAATCACGAGAGAAAATAGAAAACGAAAGAGAAATCTACTGCATAGAACATTTGTTTATCATGGTTTGTTTATTACTGTGAGTAAGAACAATACTATTTTTTGATATTATCTACTACTTCGTGACTGTTTTTTACGATTTTTTTGCTATTTTTAGCGTTTCTTCGCAATTTATTTAAAGTTGGCAACAAGTTGGCTTGGTGTACAAGCCAAACCGACTTCGGATTTGAATTGAGCGAATCAAAATACATAAGAAAAAATACTTGATTTAGTATAAGAATTTTTTTTTCGTTTGCATAATTGCAATTTTTCACGATTTTTTAGCAATTTTCAACGGTTATTCGCAATTTACTCTAATTTTGGAGGGTCTATCAGCTAAATCAACTTGTGATTTGGATTCAGCGCATCAAAATACACAAAAAACATACATGATCTAGTTCGAAAAATTTTTTTCGTTTTCATAACTTCAATTTTCACGATTTTTTAGCGATTTTCAGCGGTTTCATGCAATTTATTCTAAATTTGGAGGGTTGACGAACTATATCAACGTCAGATTCGGATTCAGCGCATCAAAATACATAATAAACATACTTGAGCTAGTTCGTAAAAAAATTTCTCGCTTGCATAACTGCATTTTGCTATTTTTAGCGATTTTTAGCGGTTTTTTGCAATTTACTCAAAATTTTTAGGGTGTACGGGTTAAACCGACTTCAAATTCGGATTCAGCGCATCGAAATACATAACCCTAGATGGGTCTGGTCAAAAGTAATGACCACTTTTCTTTTTTTGTGTGCTAGTGTTATTACTCTTAGAACTGTCAACTGTTTTATTACTGAGAAGATCAAATATTGTCGAAGATATATGGTTTTATGATCGAGAATTACTTTGAAACTTGTAGAAGCGTTGTTAACATGGGACGCCTTTCATGATATCGACCAGTTTGTTCGAATGTTGTTGTCAAACTTTTGCCAAATGACTGTCACATACTGTAACAGACTTGACAATTAAATAAGATTATAAATTTAAGATTGATAAGAGAAATACGTTTTTTTTTTGGTCGGCCAACTTTAATGACGTATTTTATTAGCATTAGTTAACTTACGCTGATCGATTCATTATTTGTGCGCATGGAACATCGAATGAGTAAAAATGTCGGGACAGCGTCCGTCACATGTTACGGTGGAGCGTTGGATAATCAATTTTACGGAACTGACTTTTAATGGCAGTGAACTGCGAAGTTTTCATGGCACCAAGGTCAAAAAATCAACTCCAAGCGAGTTACTAGCCGTCGAAAGTCAGATATCTGACTTTCCACGAGCCGTCGAAATCTGAAATTTTTGGAATCTATTGTGTTTAGCAAAAATTATCTAAGAATAAAAATGTCTTAGAATTAAGGAATACCCTCAATCTTATCTATTTTATCTATCTTATATTTATCATCTCTAAAAATTCTGAAAAAATTGAGGGTATTCTTTAACTAATTCTAAGACATTCTTGTTCTTAGATAATTTTTGCTAAGCTCAATAAATTCCAAAAAATTCCAATTTCGACGGCCGTCGAAAGTCAGATATCTGACTTTCGACGGCTCGTAACTCGCTTGGAGTTAATTTTAGGACCTTGGTGCCATGTTTGTTCAGGGGGATTCAAAGTACAACATATTTCAACCCCAGAAAAATTGGCCGGGAACCAAAATCCATATGATTGGTGTGGAGTCCTTTAAACCTTCGGGGCACTAAGAAAAAAATCGCAGCGCTTTGCAACTTTGAGGATTTTTTGGGGACACTTTGAGGTTAAAAAATTACCGACGATATCCTTTGTTCATCCACTATATCCAAAGTTATACCAAATTTTCCAAATATCCTTAAATTCGTAGATTTTTAACTTTTTTTCAGCCAACATTATCGCTTCAAAAAAATATTTTTATCAATCGCCCCCGATTGTGTCTTATAGAGAATGTTTTGCTGTTTCCAAAACCCTACCTCCATTTTCTGTACGATCATTAGTTCCCGAGTAATTTATTGTCAAATTTGAAAAGGACTTTTTTTGCTTTGATCGACGATAACTCCGCGGCAAATCGTCGTACGGAGCTCGTTAAGAGATCAAATTAAAGCTGACTAAATTGTCTAAAAGAGATGAAAAAACAATTATATTATTTTAAGTCCACAGACCATTTTAAAGACAAGCAAAAATTCGGAAAAAAATTTTTTGTTGGTTTTCGGATGATTACGTGAGAACCGCTACCGCTAAAATATTTCCAGATCTGAATACTAGACACTTGAGGCTACAATTTCCTTTTTTTTTATTTTCTGTACGACCATTTTTCTCCCAGTTATCCCTTGTTGAAAATCACCCAAAAATTTGGAATTTTTTTTAATATCCTTTAATTTTTGTTACTAGTTTAGTATTAACCTCTAAGTTCTAGTCATCAGTTAGGTAGTCACCACGTCTTGTGCGACTTCTTTTTTATGGCCACACATTAAAAACTCGGTTTTCAAAACTCTTTGAGAAAATTTAGAAAGCCTATGGGCTAGAATTACAATTTTCAGGACCTCTCAGGACCTCACACCTCTTCCCAAGCGCTCACCAGTGTTTTCGATTCTGCGAAGAGAAGAATGAGAACATGTTTGGAAGTAAAAGGTTGTCCTCCTTTTTTTCACTTCTTCTTGTCTTATATAATTGTATTATGTTCTTTCTTGTATATTTTTGTTTTAATTACGTATTATGTAGTGACAGTGACAGTAACGATACACCAATTGGCAATATTTCTGAAGTTTAACCTATTATTTTCTTGAGGCAATAATTTCTACTACCTTCCTGGACATCACTGAACGTCTTCCTCCATCAAATCAGTCCTCAAACTCGGTACAGGAGTGAAATTTTTACAAATCGAACTCTAAATTTGAATTTCCAACTACCTTTCGTTAGTCAGTTGGTCGATTTAAATAAGAAATTGCCCTAACTATCGAATACTACGCAAAACCGTTACCGTTTCCGTAGAATATTATATTTTAGTTCTAAACGCGGCCCTGAATACGTAATAATTCGCGTGCTAACAAGACACTCCGCGTTTCGCACGCTCCTTCCGTTATGTTTTTTCATTCTAAATAGATTTTCTTCCGTATCCGAAGATTTGCCGCTAATTTTCCTTGTTTTCTTGCAAATTCTCCGACCAGATTTTATCCGGGAATTTCCTTCTTTTTTCTGCCAAGAAGCGGCGGATCCTCGTCTTTTCGGTAACGGCTTTTATCTCGGGCGGCCATGCTTTGTTCTAGCGTCTACCTTAATCTAAACGTTTTCATTCGCAGGCCCAGGATAATTTTATTTCCGCGTGTTAGTTTTTTTAATGCAGCCAGGTAATTGCTTCTTTTGTGTTTATGCTCTTGATATCATGTTAAGACAACGGCTTGGGAATTTACACACCACGTCTTTTGCGTCTTCTATATAGTCCAATCAACGAGCGAAAGTCCCCATGTTAATTGGTCACTAATTGTTATCAGCAAACAAAAAATATGGTCGTGTAGAGAAAAGAATTCTAAGATAGATAGCGTTTTTTTGCTACTCGAGTTTTCATGGCGAACATAACCAAAAAAATTCCCAAAAGTCAAAAAAACGGATTTGGCAAATAAAAAAAAGCCTACAAAGTCCTACACAAGAAAGTTAAATTAGAAAGTTGTAGGTCTTAAAAATGCGCGTCGAATGATATTTGAATCGGTTCATAAACATTTGAGAAAAATTTAAAAAAACGTCAAAAATCGCGTTTTCGTATTTTTTGTTATATAAATTCCAAGTTTATTTGAAAATACTTCTTGTTAACTACAAATGTAGCCAAAGACAAGCGAAAAATTATCCGTTTTTCAAAGGTTTAAAAAAAGTTTTATTTTTTCGAGTTATAACGATTTAAAAAAAAGACGTTTTCAAAAATCAGCTTTTATAGAGGCAAAAATGATCGTACAGAAACGATCATGGGCTCATTTTATTCGCGAAGACTTGTACTTTCATGCTATTAAAAAAACTAAAACACTTTTATTTAATTTTTGCATAAAAATCATTTCAGTATCATTTTTTCGAACCGGTTTTTTTTTTGAATAACTTTTTTTAATTTTGGTTTTACATTTTTGACCGTTGCATATTTGAAAAGTGGCATTCAAAACACGCAAAAATTAAGGTCCTACGACCTCAAGGAGCCGAGATCATTTTTTTTTAATTCCTGACCGGGCTGTATACGTCCGAATGACTTCATTTTTACACGAAATAGATCTCAAAACTTTTTACTTTCTTAAAAAAAATATTTCAAATCATTTCGCATAAATTAAGTTGACATAATTGTTTGTGAAAATACAGCGTTGGGTGCGACACGCGCTAGCCAACGCACGGAGACAGAGTGGGGGACCCTAAACTTGGGTGCATCGAAAACTAAACACAATTTCAAATCGATCGCGCTCGCAAAATTATCTTTTCCTCGGCTTAAAAAAAGTATCTGGGCTCCATGAGGTCGTAGGACATTCATTTAAAAAAAAATGCGTGTTTTGAATTGCAGTTTTCAAATATGAAACGGCCAAATCAATTTCAAATATGCAACGGTAAAATCAAAATTAAAAAAGTTATTCGAAAAAAAACCAGTTCGAAAAAATGATACAATAATTTTACAACGCATTTTTATGCAAAAATTAAATAAAAGCGATTTGGTTTTTAGTGGCATAAAAGGACAAGTCTTCGCGAATAAAATGAGCCCACGATCGTTTCTGTACGATCAATTTTGTCTCTATAAAAGCTGCTTTTTGAAAACGTCTTTTTTTTAAATCGTTATAACTCAAAAAAATAAAACTTTTTTAAATTTTTAGTAAAAAGGATCATTTTCCGCTTGTCTTGGGCTATATTTGTAGTTAACAAGAAGTCAAATGTTCAAACAAAATTGGAATTTATACAGCAAAAATACGAAAACGCGATTTTTGACGTTTTTTTAATTTTTCTCAAATGTTTATGAACCGATTTTTTTCGTTCAAATTTCATTCGACGTGCATTTTTAAGACCTACAACTTTCTAATTTTACTTTCTTGTGTAGGACTTGAAGCCTTTTTTTATTTGCAAAAAAACGTTTTTTTTTTTTACTTTTGCGAATTATGTTCGCCATTAAAACTCGAGTAGCAAAAAACACTATCTTTCTTAGAATGTATTTCTCTATACGACCATACTGTTTGTTTGCTGATAACAATTAGTGGCCGGTTTTCTCCCCATTGATTGGGCTAATAAAGCATAGCCCTAAGGCAGCCGCTGGCTGTGGTATGCATAGAAATAGATTTTCCTAACTAATTTGAAAGGGTGAGTTATGTTTTTCGTAAGTTCCACTGTTAAGGCCGGAACCCACCTGCGGTCTGGCTTACCGGACAGCCAGGAGGGCCATAAAGGACCTATTAAGAGAAAAACATACATCGCACTGGGCGAAAGTCCCAAGGTTGAGACACTCGTAGATGTTCATTGGACCATCCTGGGACAATAGACTTCATAAAACTGGGTAGAAACCAGCTGAGATGGATAGTAGGACTGTTTACAGGACCCTGCCCATTCATGTGACATCTCACGACAACCGGGGTGAAAAATGATCTCGATTGCAGGAGGTCTGGAGAGGAGGAAGAAACCTCCTTCCACATATTATTCGAATGACCAGCACTGGCAGCTGTTAGGTCGAACCTTGGCGCTATAACAACAGAACCAAAAGAAGTGACAGATGCTCCATTAGAAGTTGTCTTTAAATTTCTTAAGGAAACAGGACTAATGGAATGAATAGATTATGGAGACACAATAAGCATTGGGTTAAAGGGTTATACTACCCAGGTGCACTGAAAAATGAACCTTTTTTTGGGATTTTTTTTTTCTTGAAAATTATTCAAAGGATCAAAATTAAATTTTGAGACTTAATTATACATGTTTTGGTCACGTGTTAGCCATTTTGAATTTGCCCATTGCCCAAAAAATTGCACATCTCGCTTGAAGAGTCCTAAACAAATTTCTCAACACAAATTTTGGCCCAGTTTGGTCATCTTCCCATTAGAAGGTTAAAAAATGGTCTTTCCTAAAATTTCACAATCGTTTCCAGATATCTGGAAAAAAATACGTGGTCATACTCAATAGAGTCTGCACCAAAATGGCTGTCCCCAAATTGTCCATTTTTTCATTTCAATGTTCCAAAAATTGGCCGAAACCCAAAACTGCAGGAAAGACCGAAAATTCTGGTCTGAAAATGTAAAACAATTTTGTCAGCGTGCTGGCGAAACAGGTTGGGGATCGGGTGAGCTCGTGCGGTCGACGCCGTTTCTGTTTTTTAGCCCGCGAATTAGAAGTTCTAGTGATTAATAAATTCTTTCGTGCGTTCAATGTCCTTTAAAACAGACCAATACGAATACTTGCTCAACACATTTCTGCTCTATCGCGTCTACTCGAGACTCGTTAGTCGCAAATGTTACGGGACATTTTAAATGCGTTAATAAGTTGAGCGCAGTCCTCGTTAAGACTGCGCGCTAAAGTTTAAAGCGGAAAACTATATTTTCTTCGAGTTTTTACGCTCGGATGTGCTTAACAAATCGTTATGTAGGGAAAAAAACTTGGATATTCCCCGAGAAAATCTGGCGGAAACCGAAAGTTAATTACCATATCCAGTGCAAATAGTCGGAGTTTAAAACTGGAGCCGTGAGCGCGAGGGAACAAAACGAATCGTCCGAATCCTAAACGCAGATTAAACTTTTCTTTTGTCTTGGAACAGTCATTTGTCATACATTTACGTTTCCGAATAAAACGCCGAGTTTATTTTGCGCCTTTCATTAGTTTCCTGTTTTCGCTGGAACTCATTGTTTTGCTTTTTCGGTGTCAGATTGTCACCCAGCGAGATAAATCGAGGAAAATTATATTAATTCTACTATGAAAGATAATGGAGAATCAGTATGACTGATGAAGATAACGTAAATTTACAGGCTACATCAAGATTTATCAGAAATTTAAAGAACATAAAAATTTTTGTAACCAAAAAAAAAAAACAAAAAACAAAATTAGATAAGCAACTGATTAGATAGCACGTGAATATATTTTCTAGTGTCTAGCCACTAACTATAGTGAAATATTGCAAACAAGTATGGAACTAATAATACACCTGTCGTTTATATGTGTCTTTCCAATAGTGGAACACTTCAGGGAAGAAAATGAACCTTAAAAATGGATTATACAGGTTCCCAATTAACCCTTTAACACCCAAATGCACTGTCAAGAGACATGAACTTTGAGGCTCATATTACTGATAGAAAAAATAAAGAAAAAATAACTAAAACCATGTATTTCTATGTTTTCGAGGCCGCTCTTTCGACTGGAATCGTTAAAATTTGCAAAAAAAATTATGTAACCTTCAATTTTTAACAAAAACTATTAAAAAACGCGATTTTTTCAAGATATTTTTTTAATCGCAATTTCAGCTATGTTATCGTCCTTTAGACCACTCAAAAACAAATAGAAACGTACTTTAGAGACGTGTACTTGAAGGAAACGCAATGAGAATAATTTAATTTTCTCATTTTAGAATAAATATATATGGCAAAATTCAAAGGGTGATATTTCTCGTTTCTACCAGTTGCGGATCATTGACGCAAAAGAAGAATTTGAAAAATTATAGTACCCTCGGGGTTTTTGGGGTCGCTGATCACGATCCTGAGGTCAGAATTTCAAAATTCAAGATGGCGGATCCAATATGGCCACCATCCCGAATCAAATTTCCAATTTTTCGATTATTATGCCTCAAACTTTGTAAAGTAGGGGTTTTCGGGGTCGCTAATTCAGGATGTTAAATATGACATGGCGACCATTTTGAAGTAAATTTTGAAATTGCGATTTAAAAAAAAATAATATCGAAAAAATCGCGTTGTTTAATAGGTTTTGTTAAAAGTTGAAGGTTACAAAAATTTTTATGCACATTTTTCGAAAGAGTGACCTCGAAAACATAGGAATACATGATTTCAGTTATTTTTTCTTTATTCTTTCTATGAGTAATATGAGCCTCTAAGTTCATGTCTCTTGACAGTGCACTTGGGCGTTAAAGGGTTAAATAAAAGTAATACTATGAATTCCGCACTAGACTTCGGAAGTGATGGGAATATTGTTGGAATGTTACGTACATTGTGATCACGAATTTTCATGAAGTCTCATTCAACGAAATTTTGTATCTGGAGGTTTTTGAGGTCGCTGATTGCGAATCAGTTACCCGATTCCATGAATTCAATAAGGCAATTCTAACATGGCGGTTAGAGCCTGCAGATTCTTGATTCCCAAACAAGGAATTGATGAAATCATTGAGCACATTTGTAAGTGTAAGGTGGATCAACGTGTCTCAGTTGTTACTTTGGTTATTCTCGATTCCAAGAGAACCACTCCTCTCCTGGACAGTTCATCGACAATTACTTTGAAGAGGAATCTGTCAAATATTCTCTAGTGAATTAGATTTCGAAAACGAGACAACGGATTCATAGTATAATAGACTCAAGAAACTCACAGATACAAAATTAGATGCATTTTTATGATGATGAGTTTTGTCTTACCGAATTTCGGGGATCTGAACATTCCAGCAATATTCCCACCACTTTCGGAGTACATGATTCATATTTTCTGTTAATTTGGGAACTGCATAGCCAATTTTTGAGGTTCATTCACTTCCCGGAAGAGGGCCAAAATTTATACTATTTTAATGCCCTCATTTTCTTCAAGGAAAATGTTCCTTAAGATTTAAATGTAGAGCTCTTCTACATTCACATTTTGGATAACCGCATTTTTAATTGTGGTTTATTTGTAAGTATATTAGATAAAAACATAAAAACGTTTTTGAAATATTAGTTTATGTATGCCCTAGCAATAATTTTTGTATATACAAGCAGAGCAGACTAACAGATTCAATCTAAAAGGTACTCGCAAGTTAGGCCTTGTCGTAATCGCAGCTCATTAGTGGTTAAGTGTGATAACCCAGTGATTAAATACATTAAACCATTATAAACGTCTGCAAAGTTTAAGCGTCTCACACACCAAATAAGACCCCAAGGAGTCAAACTTAAAAACTGGCTAAACACCAGTATTTATTTCCTCAGTATATTAATCAATAACCTTTGAAGACGTCGAATAAAATAAGAAAAAGCTTGTACCTAGGAAAAATTAAAGTTTTGCGATTCTTAACTAATAATTATTTAGTCTTTTATTACCGATATGTTAGATTTACCATTGCTAAGTTACTTATTCGACAAAAATTTAGAGCTGTAATATAGAGACATCCAAAAAAAAATGTCATCAAAGTTGGCCGAGAAAAAAAAAAACCAGCCATTGTTTATTTTAAAAAATGTGATAGTCGCTTGTCAAAAGTTTGACATAAACAAAAAGCTTAGACATGACCGCTATTTTCAACTCTCTCGTTCATAGCCAGAGTTGATGACGTTTTTTTTTGGATGTCTCTATATTAATATGTTTAGGATTTTATTCCCATTTTAATTTTAAACACACTGCATTCAACACAGTTACTTTTTCATCATTTTTTCGACATTAGAATCCAGAACTAAAAACTTTTAAAATGTGTCTGGTAGCGGTGTCCAAATTGCCCTAAACTCATTAGTGTGAAGTATCCTTGAACAGTTTAAATACATTAAATTTGTATGCACATTTAATTGCAGCATCTTACTCATTAGTACGGTACAATAAATTTTCTTAATCTAGTTCGCAAAAACTGCAGGCTACCCTCTTTTTAATGCCCACACGTATTTATCAAATCGCTAAATACGTGTGGGCGTATATTCTACAAATTCACATAATCGAATTCGAATTTGGCAACCCAAAAAACATAAACAATGAGCTATTGGCGTCAAAAAAGTTCCGAATTCACTTCTTTTCGCACTTCTATGAAAAAAAAAATAATGTTACAATTTTTTTAAAAAAGTGGCCACTGTTCCAGACTCTCCCCTACCTGATATAACAGTAATGTGCCGAAATCAACTAAAATTTCGTTACAAAATATACCGGGTATTACAAAAGTATCAAATAATGGCTGTAACTTTGTTATTTGCAGTTAAAAAAAAAGTTCGATATAAAAGTTATTTAGTTCATTACCATGTATGTTTTAAGTTTTTTTAGTTTGTTGATATCTTCTTTTGTTTTGCTCCTATGACAACCATTTTTTTTTAATGGCACCCATACTTTTTTTTTTCGTTATGAAAAAAGCATTTTTTTCTTTTTTTATTTCACTCACAATGAATCAATTAATTACACAAAACTAAAATTTATCAAATTAAATTTAAAGAGTAACAAAGGCAGACTGAATATTAAAAAAATAGCAATAGTAAATCAGATGTTCAAACTGAGCTCCGTTGACGGTCAAGCAATGACCTAAACGGTATTTAAATTCTACTGTAGTAGTGTAACACCTCTGCAGGTATTCTGCGCATTTCAGCAGTTATTCGCACCTTTAAGTCCTCCAGATTACGAGGTCTTTGTTTGAACGCACTCTTTTTAACATGACCCCACAGGAAAAAATCTAAGGGCGTCAAATCCGGAGATCTGGCAGGCCACTCAATAGATCCTCTTCTGCCGATCCACCTGTTTCGAAAAACATGATTTAAGTACTCTCTAACATGTACCGCAAAATGTGGAGGAGATCCATCTTGTTGGAAGAAAATTCTATTGTCAATACCTCCATTTTCACCCGGGAATAAGGCTGTGATCGCAGGTATGACCTGAGTTTGTAGCAGTTGAATATATTGATCAGCGGTAAGGGTTTCATCAAGGGTCTTCTTATAATGCCTGCCCACACATTTACTTTTTGCGGATATTGTGTGTGTGCTCTTGTACCCAGTGTGAGTTCGCTCTCACCCAATACCCACAATTATGTCGATTTAATGTGCCGTTTATCATAAAGGTCGCTTCATCTGAGAACACAATATTTGAAGCAAAATCCTAATCTGCATTACATCGTTCCATCGTGTACTCACAGAAATCCATCCGTCTATCAAAATCATCTTCATTCATTTCATGTACCTATTAATTGAAGCTTATAAGGATACATTTTTTCTTTTTTTAAAATTCTAAGCACAGAAACATGGCTAATGTCTAAATTGTCTGCGACTTCCCTCGTTGACACTTGTGGCGTTTCTTCAATTGTCAACAGAACATTCAACGTTCTGTTCACGTATTTAACGTTACCAGTTTCTCGAAATTTTTTAATTAGTTTACAGACTGTTCCTTGATATACAGGAGTATCTGGGTAAATTCTGTTGACTGCAGTACACACTTCGCTTTGAGTCCTCTTCCTATTTCCGTACCCATAAATCATTAATATTTCAATACGTTGTCTCTCACTCAAATGTGCCATGTCTTCAAATTTAATAATTTGCAAGAATATCAAACAAAAACTTTGCTTTAAACCGACAATAATTATTTATCCTTTTTTGTATTAATTCAATTGTCAAATTTACATGTAGCAAAAGTAATGTTACTGTTTTAAAACTGCATGACTTTTTCCCTTATTAGAGGTGACGAGTGAATAGTAATAAATAATTTTTTCCCGCTTATTTTTTTTTTAAATTGCAAAATTTTGTTACTGAATAGAGAAAAATATGCTTTTTTCATGAAAAAAAAAGTATGGGGGCCATTAAAAAAAATTGGTTGCCATAGGAACAAAACTGAAGAAGATATCAACAAACTAAAAAACTTAAAACACACACGGTAATGAACAAAATAACTTTTGTATTGCACTTTTTTTTTAACTGCAAATAACAAAGTTAAAGCCATTATTTGATACTTTTGTACCACCAAGTAGTATGTGTACTTCACACTGGTTACATTCACTAAATTAATATATCTTAGGAGACAAAATAATCCTTTAAAAAATAAGCCGCTATGCAAGCGTGACGGGCGTGACGTGACGGGCATGATTTGCCGGGCGTGATGTGACGGGTGTGACGACCTATGATAAGTTTGTAGGCCGTTACTCAGTTCTCTGGCGGGTCAGGCGTACCTATAGAAGTCGCTTAAAATTACGGCAAATAAAAGGAACTTTTCACAGCGTGGAATAATTACGCGCTACTCCATCCATTTCCCATCATCTAGTTCCTTATGCACTTACGCCCCTTTATCTCGGAGCAGTAATTTGTCACATTCTTCGTTTTCATAATAAAAGCCCGGACTCGTTTCCCGCGCTTCATTAGTTTCCTGTTTGTTCTGGAATCCATCGTCCCGCCGGCGCCGTCGGCGTCAGATCGCCACGGACGAGATAAATCGAGGAGAATCAGAAATTAATTTATTACGTTATCTCCGCGCGCTAGTTATCGGGCTAATCTTTTTAATCAATCTGCGCGCCGCGACAGACGAGGCGTCGGCACGAGCGGAACCTGTAATTTGTCAGATCGCAGCACGCCATCTGTGGATTGAAGGGTTTTGGCTCGTCGCCGTCCGTGCGGCTCTCCCTCCACCCCTCTATGCCCCCGCCCGACTCACCGCATGCATCCCCATCGACGCACAGCGGTCCCAAATCCCCAATAAGCGGGAGGAAAATATTACTCGATCGACGGGGCTTACGGGGTGTTCAAACGGAATTAAATATATTTTAAAACTATTTTTTTTTATAATTTTGACATTTAAAGTAATACATTTCAAAACTGATAGTTTTGAAACGTGTCATATAATGTTTTTGGCGAAGCTGTCAAGTTGTCGGTTTGAAGTTTCATATGTACAAAATATATCGATGGTTGAAGAGCGAAAAATAGTAAGTCATATTAACCCGTTTCGGCCGAAAACGCCACTCCCGGTACATCACCCTTCAGCGCCTCATAACTAATACTATTTGCGACAGAAAAAATTGACAGGGAAATATTTTTGAAGTTTAAGACGTGCCCTTTCCGATGGTGTCCATGAAATTCCTCCAAAAAATTATTTATTATGAAAAAAGCAGTTTAAAAAAATCAATTTATTTGCACATTTATTTGCATCAGATTTTCAAGGGGTTTCCGGTCTGCAATGGACCTGGAACCTCACTAACCGGTGGAATAAATGTTTGAACTTTAAGTATACGTGGTTTAAAGATCGATTTTTTCCCTTATGCGTTCAAAATGGCGCCTGAACTGCAAAATTTTTTGCGTAAAAATTCAAGAATTTTTTATTGGAAAATGATGCACTTTTACAAAAAAATTGTCAAGAATAAAAAAGTTCCTAAAATCACTCATTGAATGCACTAGAATTTTCAAAAATTTTTTGGATTTTGCAAATAGTCAATTTTTGCAAAATTTAAAATAAAATTTCACTGTTCGAACGTATCCTGAGTGTCCGTGAAAATTTGCATTAATACAAATTGTCTGAGATGAACTGTTTTCGTTTGATTTGGGGGCAATGGGGTTATGGGGTAAAGGGGTTTGAAGTGAAGGGTTCATCAGTATATAGCTCAAAAATGTTTTTTTGAGGTTATGGGAAACTCTAGCCCGACGGGGTTATTCTGACCCTAATTTCGGATACAGCGACCCCAAAAACGTATAGTTAACACAGTCTGACTCCCGAACACGAAAATTTATTTTTTTGTGTGGCTGTGTTATGTCAATATCGGCATTAGGATACGGGCAATAAAGCTACAATTAAAGCGTGTTTTTCAACGTTTGCTGAAGCATAAAACAAGATGCGCACAAACACTCGCGAGCTTTCGCAAGCACCAGGTAGTGCTCGCGTTTTACTTTCGTGGGAGACGAATTTCACCGTGAATACGCCTTAACGCCGAAGTGACAGGCGGCAGTGACGGCTGGATTCAAACGAACGCCGACTCTATTCCATTTATTCGCGAGTGATTCGGAGTTTGCGTACGTAATTTGGTGTGTTATAAGTGCATAAAGGGATTGTGTCGGAAGTAAAGGTTTAGTTTATTTTGATTTTTGTGAAAATCAGCCAATTTTTCGGTCAACATCGGGAGTTTAAATATGTAATAATCGCACACTATTTTCGCATTTTTTTTGCATTTTCGCCAGTAAAATCCTTGCTCCCCCGACTTGAAATCGCTTTTTAAATGAAAACCAACGATTTTGACAAAAAATCCGATTTAATTTTGGCCAATTTCACAAAAGTCACTAAACTGAACTTTTAACAAAAAAATATGTGTACATAAATATATCATAAAATTGTTTTTTATAAAAAAAAAAAGATAATGTGTGTATGGTGTCTGTAAACAAAAACTTCATTTACCAATTATTACTGTTTTGTGAATTTTCAGTGACACTGACATTTGTAAAACGTTCAAGAAATGTTCAAGAGAAAGAAATGTGATCCCTCAGATGAAAATACCGCTTCACTTTGTCACGATGAAATCGTTGAAACGAGTGTTACTTCACGAAATGAAGCCGCACATCTTCAGATAATTGTTAACAAGTGTGACTCACGTTTTTCCAGATCTGCGATCACGCTACTTATTGGTAATCTAGCGACTTCGACAGACATAGACAATATCATAGAAACTGTAAACAAGTTTAAGGACGACCGTAAGTACATATAATAAGTGTTTAAATTGGAAACAAGCTTTAGTTAAGTACCTTAGATATTTTTTTCATGAAATTTTGACCCAGTTATATGTATGTGTAATTAGAAGTCATCAGGATCATATGAGGAGAAGTTTATAATACCTTCCAACCTATTTTCATGTTTACTTCACTTGGAGCAGAATTTTAGAGATTTGCAAAAGCATACAAAGAGTATATTCAGCTTAAAAAATGTTTTAATACTTTAAGTAATGTTTTATACTTTATTCTTATGTCAACAAGAACTCCTAGTCAACCGATCTTTATGCTTATTCACATTTTATTATATTTAAAATAATTTCTAATCCCTTAAAAGCGTCTAATTGCTTATGCACATTTCTTACACTTCAGACTTCAAACCACTCCACTTCAAAGTTTTATTAATGAGCTTAAAAAAGATAAAGATGATTATTGTCAGAATAGCGTTGGCAACCATAAGGCTTTTTTAACTGAGCTACAGGGTTCGGAAAGTAATGTCAGTGAGCTTTGATGTCAGTGATGCCTGCCTTCACGAGGTAATCGGCCACGAGGAAGCAGGTGTGCGAAGGCGCATTGTCGTGGTGAGGCTTCCAGGATTTTGAGATGTCTGGGCGGACGCGATTCACCCTACGTTTCAGCCGCTTCAGCACCTCGACGTAAAACTTTCCGGTTACGGTTGTTCCCTGCGGAACGAACTCATGATGGACCAATCCCCGGCAATCAAAAAAGACAATCAGCATTGTCTTGATCTTTGACCTGGACATCCTGGCCTTCTTGGGGCGAGGGGAGTTCGACGTGTGCCATTCCGCATGTTGCCTCTTCGTCTCCGGATCGTATTCAAAGACCCAACTTTCGTCCTCGGTAATGACGTCATCAAGGAAAGCGGGGTTGTCTTCGCAGGTGTCCAAAAGTTCTTGGCAGGTTTCGACGCGCCTCGCTTTTTGATCGTCCGTTAGCACTTTTGGCACGAGCTTCGCGTACACCTTCCTCATTCCTAAAGACTCCGACACAATTTCGTGAACAATGGTTTTCGTAATGTCTAATGTTTCGGAAATTAAACGGACACTTAGACGACGGTCAGTGTTCAACAAGTCACGCACACGTTTCACATTGTCGTCGGAACTGGAGGTTGATGGCCGTCCAGCGCGGTTCTCGTCGTTGTCATCTTCCCGACCTTCTGCGAAGGCCTTGTGCCACCGGAAAATTTGCCTGTCCGAAAGACAATCGACGCCGAAAGCCTTCTTCAACATTGGAATGGTTTCCGCAGCACTCTTCTCCAGTTTCACACAAAACTTGATCGCCATCCGTTGCTCAAGCGAACATTGCATTTTTTCTTGCACCGGGTCACTGTAACGACTCTCAAAGAACGAGTGATGCGACCGCTACAACGACCGGTAGCCAACTGACGCTTGTTGGATCTTGTTGCCAGATCCCCCACCACAATACCAGCACGTAAAGCGCAGGCTGGCGCGTACAGTCTCGGGAAAAAAATTCACTGACATTACTTTCCGGACAAACCCTGTATATGTCATTTAAGTCTAAATATGTTTTCTTGTTCGCCCTATTGTTTATAGTTCTTACAGCTTGTCCAATAAATTCTTCATTTCTCGTTACACTCGTCTCACCACTATTTCTATCATGTATATTTCACATATGTATGTATTTTTTCTCAAATACGTTTACAATATTTTTCCCAAAAACTTAATAAACCGAATAAATAAATAGGGCATCATTTTAAGAGGTCTGAGGAAACGTCTCATGCGACGACGAAACGGAGAAACCCAAATTACGAGATTTTTTACGCACCACCTGTTACAAGATTTAAAGCACCTCTTGGTGTGTTTTCACTCCCGCGAACTTATTAATTAAATTAGTATTACTAACGGGGCATATCGGGATCTCTAACCCCTTTAGGGACAAATCGCTTTTCCCATTGTTGTTACATAACGAATGTTTAATACGAATTTAATTAAAGGGAGTCTACGGAGAGACTACGGCAGCGCCGGCGGCTCCTCGTGTAATTCGCCGCTCCTCGCAGAGGAGAAATGTCGGATTTAATCCTTCGTGAAATCATAGACCTGCGGAAATCACTACTTTCGCATTCGATTTCTCAAAGAATCATCAGTACATACTTAAAAATGGAGTATTAAAATTGTTCCTACCACCTCCAATGGTACCACATGTATTATGTCTTCTGAAGATATATTTTCGCAATTAATAAGGCAATCCGAACCAATGGTGCCATAACGATGATCTTTCGGTTATTTTTTAAAGTAATATCTTGTAATGACCCCATTTTTAATAAAATTTACCAAATGCGCCTTCGTTTCTGATTAAAGTTGTCAGGGTCGACTAAGGTCACTTCCTGATACCAATGACCTTGACGTTAAACATTTCAAATCAGAACACAAAGGTAGGGTTTCACGCTTGATAAATCACTTTGACCTTGAAATAATCTTAAAAACCGAAAAATTGTATTGTTTCCAATCTCTATCTCGAGCTAGTCCTCGTTATTTAACAATTTTCAAAAATTTGACCTTCATTCGACCTTGCCATGAACTTGTTGGATTTTGGACGTAAAATTTCCCGCTCTTTTCAAATCCGGGGTCTAAAATAGTTGTTTCCTTTTGAAAAAGTTGTTTTGACCTTCAAATAACCCCCAAGGTCAACGTCGAAGTCAAATTTAAGGTTACGGTCGTACGTCCCCCTCCTTGCTCAACATCTTTTGTATTCAACTTTTTTTATGTTTTCGCTTACCGGCCGAGTTATTTCCTATTAAAAGTTAAAATGGTCCACCCTGTATATTTGATCAGAAACAGTTATTGCAGAAAAAGTAAAAAATATATAGGGGATTCTATTTAAAATAAGTTTAATTCTTGTTTTAAGATTTTTCGATAATCATTTTAGCATCATTCGAAACACCTAATCAATTTCTACAAAGAATTCTTTTCAGATCTCCACATTATCGTTTGTTAAATATTGACAACATAACACAGAGGAAAAATCATGCCTCGTCAGCAAAAAAGGTTTTATCGAAGGTGTTTTCATGTCAACCAGTCTCAAAATTGCATTCGTTACGGCTGGTCGTTTGGTAATAATTCTTGGACTGAGCTTAGACAACAAGCGTGTATATATCGCAGGTCAGATTTCAGAGACTGTTTTTTTTAATTTTTTTCATTCGAGTAGAATTAAAATTCAGTATTGTCTCATACAAAATAACTTCCTTGGGAAGCCACATAGCGCTTTCGGACGATTCTTTCGTTTGTCATAACAGTGCTGGAACTCATATACTGGAATAGCCTTCAGCTGGTCGGTTACAGCCGTTTGAATTTAATTTTCTATGGTTCCAAAATGATGTACCTTGAGGTGACTTTTCAATCTCGGGAAGAGAAAAAAGTCACAAGGACACAAGTCAGGCGAATAAGGAGGCTGTGGAGCTACAGGAATATTTTTATTGACTGAAAATTCGTTTACTGAAATGGCTGTGTGACAAGGCGCATTGTCGTGATGCAACATCCAGTTGTTCTTGGAGTTTGGTCTCACACGCATGATCCTTGTTCGAAGTTTTTTTAAGAACCTTCTACCTTCTTAAACCTCCTGTTGATTTACTGTTTGGTCTGGAGGCGCCAACTCTTTGTGAACCATTCCCTGACTATTAAAAAAGCCAACATCTTCAATCGACTCTCTTCCTTCTGAGAACACCTTAAATCACCGAAAAACCTGTGCTCTTGGAAAAACACTGTCTCCGTAGGCGTGTTAAAATTTTGCAAATGTATCCGTTGCCCTGTGTCCAAGTCTGAAGCTATGTGACTCATTTTTAAAACACACTAGAGAATATCTGTTTACGAAAACAGTCACAAAAAACAAAAAAATCACTCTAACGCAGTGTTGCTAGATCGGGTGCTACGTTGCCAGTTTCCTTACTTAATTTACACGCCTCGTACATTTACTTGCTGCCTTAAACGCCGAATAGGAGTTTGTGGGTGTTCATTAACAATTTGCCTCACTTCTTTACTTTTAGTGTAGTGCGAACTTTAGATCTCCAACCGTTTTCGTTTCTATTCACGCTGCATCTATACGCCAGGCAATATAGCAGAAAAGTGCTCAGTTTTTAAAAAAGAGTCCTGAAAAAGGTTTCTCGGCGCGATAATTAGATAAAAAAAATAGTAGAAATGTATGTTTTGGATTAAATCGGTATGTAGGAACCTTAGTAAAAGAGTCGAAAGTGTCGAAACCCAGTTTTTTGACCTAGCCTGGACTACTACTCAAACCTTGGCGCAACTTATCGAAATCCATGATTATGTGTGGAAATTCTGTTTAAAATCCTGAACGGCGTCCCATGTGGAATAAATCCAATGGCCATCAATAAAGTATATTTCGTTCATAACAGCTTTTTGTACAGCCGTGATTGCCATATTTAAATCATAAAAAAATAATGACTGATCTATGGTAAAAACTATATTTATTCTTTCAGGCGAGGGAAATAAGGAGTGCGAATTCTGCAACAAAAAGACCGACAAATGCGGTATATGCTGCTCCAACAAACAAATGAAAATATATTTGCTAAACAAAGCTCTCCAAAAATTAAGCCATATTTCAATATGCAGCGAGAATTGCTTTTGTACCAAAAGGAACAAAAATGAGGCCGAACCTTGCTGCAGGAATAATAGGAAAACGGACTGCCTGCTTACTTCTCAGAGCTCCCATTCCACTTTCAAAAAGTTGAGGACAAGGTTGGAGAATCTCAGGAAATTTTATCCCAATATCTATAATTTTAAAGGGAACATAATTGAACAGTGGGGAAACGGCGAAAAGCTTAGCGAGATAAAACAGGAGATATTGGATTATGATGGAAGTTGTATTAATAATATGTTTTGGATCTGATTTTCGCAATATGGAGGTGTATTAATTTCTGTACGTATGTTGGGATATTATAAGCCTTGGAAATAAAACACGTGATATTCTTGTATCGTTTTATTATAGCAGTATAATTTTGTGACTGAGTGAGGACTAATAATAGTCCTCACAAAGTCGCCTCAAGTTACACCCTATATAAACGTCCGAGGAATAAAATACGATACTTTAACAGCCAAGAAATAAAATCATTTATTTGCTTCATTTATTTTCCTTCGATAGAAAATATGATATACCATCTAGAAAATAAATTTGTTAAATAAATACGGAATGTAAGCCAATTAAATGGTAATTACCACGTCTCACAATTATTTTTCTCAGGTTTTTCCCTTACAGACCACACGTGTTTTGTTTGACTATTACTCCAAAAAGAAAATATATATTTTTTTCTATTTTGTTATAGTAAGATGACCTTGGTTGAGGCGCTATTTTCATCTTTTATTCATGTTTTTGGGCTTCTATATTCTGTGTACATACTTTCAAAGACCCTATATGATATGGCTTCAATACGTGTTAAAATATTAAAACATTTTGTATATTTATGATTGGTGTTACTATTATAATCAAACAGTTTAAATATATTTTCTTTTTAATTGTGTTTCCATAATGGTACTCAAAGAAATCGTATATTTTTATAGACATTTCATAATATTTTTTATAGATATCCACAACCTAAATGTTAACAGAGCAATAAAAAATGTGTTTTTTATGGGTTTTATTTTTTACAACTAATTTGAAGAGTTTCGTCTATGTAAATTACTAAATATTTCTAGAGCAGTAAAGTTCTACTTAGCAAGTTTTACGGTCGAAACCTTCATTTTACCGGCTTTTATCTCACACTGGGGCATTAAAAATATTTTCATTCTTTTCATTTAGCTCTTCAAATAGAGCAGCTAAATGGAAGATTCTTACTGTGGATTTTTGCTTAAGAAATGTTATTTCTCATCTAATATCAGGTCATTTTCGCGATGCGGATAAGCTTTAACCCGTTGCATTTTCCTAAAAAATGAATGCAATAACCATTACAGGTAGAACACGACGTCCCCTATGTAATTAGAGAATTCGCGAATATTCCTCGGAACAGGGACGTATCTAGGTATTTTTTTTTATTAAATAATTTAATGTGTTCCCAAATTTATGAAAAATATATGATATTTTATTGAGTTTATACAGCATACACATTAGACTGTATAAAAGGAAACGACAATTTTTTTTTTCAAAAATTACTCTGAAAATATTGTTCAGGATGTCGAAAAAATGAGCCTGTGAAAATATCAGCTCCTAATTTTAATATTAAGGTGACTCATCGCGATTTTCCATTTCCCATTTAATTAACATGGGAAACATTTTTTTTCAAGCTTCGGAATTTTGTAACTCTTCAACCGATTATCAGACTGATTCTTGTAGGGAATTGACATTCTTGGGATTCTTGAGACGAAGACATATTCTTGTAGGGAATTGAACGCACCACAAAAAACGTCTCTTATAAAAGTTATTGAAGGTTAAAGTTGGACTCACCAGAATTTTTGAGGTATTTTCACTTTTTTGGTGAATCTATCAAACTAACTGCAAAATTTTTGGCTTAAATTATCTTTTTCAGAGTCTTTTTGAAATTCTGAGAGTATCCTCAGTCCATTTGATCGGTAGTTTTGTCCAAAAATCCTTGATTTAGACGCTTTTGTATCCATACTGAATATTATGAGTTATCAATTTTGGTGAGATTGTATTTCAATAATTAAATAGTTTAAAATATATTTTTAAAAAAACAATTTATAAGTATGATTTTAACTTGAATTTAGATATAATTAATATATAAAAGAAAATTATAGATAAGAAATATCAAGTTTGCTAATAAAAATTAATATTTAAAATGTTATATCAAAGAAAAGCGTCTAAATCAAGGATTTTTGGACAAAACTACCGATCAAATGGACTGAGGATACTCTTAGAATTTCAAAAAGACTCTGAAAAAGATAATTTAAAGCAAAAATGTTGCGATTAGTTTGATAGATTCACCTAAAAAAGTGAAAACACCTCAAAAATTCTGGTGAGTCCAACTTTAACCTTAAATAACATCAATTCCCTACAAGAATATGTCTTGGTCTTATCAGTCTAATAATCGGTTGAAGAGTTACAAAATTCCACAGCTTGAAAAAAAATGTTTCACATGTTAATTAAATAGGAAATGGAAAATCGCGATGTGTCACCTCTTAATATTAAAATTAAGAGCTGATATTTTCACAGGCTCATTTTTTCGACATCCCTGAACAATATTTTCAGAGTAATTTTTGAAAAAAAAAATAGTCGATTTTTTTGATACAGTCTAATACACTTACTAGAGTAGGTTTTTGAAAGTTATTTTATGTAAAATTAAATATAATGAGGTTTAACCTTTGATAACAGAACGTTAAAATTCAATTCAGTTGTATAAATGAATAAAATCCCGTTTATAATTACAAATTGTGAGCACAATTGTCCAGAACGGCGTGGAGTGGAGCAATCAGAGCCATCTACTGCACCATTCTCATCGATTTTAAGACCCACATAATAGAAGTAGAAACTATATTAGGGCGTACATTTATATCAGTAAATCGGGAATTAGGTGAAAAAACAAATAAAGAGATTAATCCTATAAAGATAAAATTTCAAAAATATGTTGCCAAAAGGGTGCTCATTCACAAAAACCAACGAGACCATTTCTCGTTGAAACTTATATTAAATTTTATATTTTCACTTTTTATGAACAAACGAAATAATTACATTATAGAACATTATAGAACAAAGAAGTATAACGGACGTGTCCTAAAATAAAAGTTGTTATTGTATTTCTTTAATAGAATTGACCCTATAACCTGTTTGCATCGGCTTGGAATGTCCCTAAAACGGCCCTGCTACCAAGCTAATTCCACAACCCAATCTAAGTAAGGCGAAGAACTAGACCAAAACGAAAATGGAATTACATTCACTCTGTTGATTAGAATGGCGCACATGTTCTACATACATACATACATGAGACACGTGAAGCGGGGGTAATCAAATGTTTGCTGAAAGTTCGACTATAACCGCCATTTAAATAAAACAATCGAATTATACTAAAGAAACTGAGTTGCTTTATCTAGTAGTCGTTACCATTGTCAGGGTGGAAGTACACAGGAAAAAAAGAGAGAGAGAGAGAAGGAGAACAACCAACACATATAACAGTGGCCATCTATAAACTCCTCCAAAAAATTAAGGGAACAAAAAAGTGTACTAAATTTTTTGGTGATATTTGAAATTCCTCACAATCGGTGAAAAAATGGTCGTATATGGATTTGAAAAAAATCATTTTTGAGCTATGTTTCTAGTTTAGAGATCTTTCGGCAAAAAAAATGTGAGCTACGGTAATCACGCAATCCTAGGAAATAGCGCGAGAAACAAATTTTGTATATTTTTTTGGTCCACGGACTTGAGCTTGTTTATATAGCTCAATTTGCTTTTTTTATATCCCCTTTATGTCAATTTCTCGCCGAGATATATGACTTTTAATGAAAAAGGATCGTTTTTTTCTTTGATCATCGATATCTCATCAACCAATGACCGCACAGAGAATGTCATTCCATTAGTCCTGTTTCCTTAAGAAATTTAAGGAAAGTTTCTGGTAGAGCGGCTGTTACTTCTTTTGGTTCCATTGTTGTAGCCCTAAAGTTCGAATGCCTAACAGCTGCCAGTGCTGGGCATTGACACAATATGTGGAAGGCAGTTTCTTCTTTCTCCCCACACCTCCTGCATGGACGGTATAGCTTGTTTATATAGCTCAATTTGCTTTTTTTATATCCCCTTTATGACAATTTCTCGCCGAGATATATGACTTTTAGTGAAAAAGGATCGTTTTTTCTTTGATCATCGATATCTCATCAACCAATGACCGCACAGAGAATGTCATTCCATTAGTCCTGTTTCCTTAAGAAATTTAAGGAAAGTTTCTGGTAGAGCGGCTGTTACTTCTTTTGGTTCCATTGTTGTAGCCCTAAAGTTCGAATGCCTAACAGCTGCCAGTGCTGGGCATTGACACAATATGTGGAAGGCAGTTTCTTCTTTCTCCCCACACCTCCTGCATGGACGGTATAGCTTGTTTATATAGCTCAATTTGCTTTTTTTATATCCCCTTTATGACAATTTCTCGCCGAGATATATGACTTTTAGTGAAAAAGGATCGTTTTTTCTTTGATCATCGATATCTCATCAACCAATGACCGCACAGAGAATGTCATTCCATTAGTCCTGTTTCCTTAAGAAATTTAAGGAAAGTTTCTGGTAGAGCGTCTGTTACTTCTTTTGGTTCTATTGTTGTAGCCCTAAAGTTCGAATACCTAACAGATGCCAGTGCTGGGCATTGACATAATATGTGGAAGGCAGTTTCTTCTTTCTCTCCACACCTCCTGCATGGACGGTATAGCTTGTTTATATAGCTCAATTTGCTTTTTTTATATCCCCTTTATGTCAATTTCTCGCCGAGATATATGACTTTTAATGAAAAAGGATCGTTTTTTCTTTGATCATCGATATCTCATCAACCAATGACCGCACAGAGAATGTCATTCCATTAGTCCTGTTTCCTTAAGAAATTTAAGGAAAGTTTCTGGTAGAGCGGCTGTTACTTCTTTTGGTTCCATTGTTGTAGCCCTAAAGTTCGAATGCCTAACAGCTGCCAGTGCTGGGCATTGACACAATATGTGGAAGGCAGTTTCTTCTTTCTTCCCACACCTCCTGCATGGACGGTATAGCTTGTTTATATAGCTCAATTTGCTTTTTTTATATCCCCTTTATGACAATTTCTCGCCGAGATATATGACTTTTAGTGAAAAAGGATCGTTTTTTCTTTGATCATCGATATCTCATCAACCAATGACCGCACAGAGAATGTCATTCCATTAGTCCTGTTTCCTTAAGAAATTTAAGGAAAGTTTCTGGTAGAGCGGCTGTTACTTCTTTTTGGTTCCATTGTTGTAGCCCTAAAGTTCGAATGCCTAACAGCTGCCAGTGCTGGGCATTGACACAATATGTGGAAGGCAGTTTCTTCTTTCTCCCCACACCTCCTGCATGGACGGTATAGCTTGTTTATATAGCTCAATTTGCTTTTTTTATATCCCCTTTATGACAATTTCTCGCCGAGATATATGACTTTTAGTGAAAAAGGATCGTTTTTTCTTTGATCATCGATATCTCATCAACCAATGACCGCACAGAGAATGTCATTCCATTAGTCCTGTTTCCTTAAGAAATTTAAGGAAAGTTTCTGGTAGAGCGTCTGTTACTTCTTTTGGTTCTATTGTTGTAGCCCTAAAGTTCGAATACCTAACAGATGCCAGTGCTGGGCATTGACATAATATGTGGAAGGCAGTTTCTTCTTTCTCTCCACACCTCCTGCATGGACGGTATAGCTTGTTTATATAGCTCAATTTGCTTTTTTTATATCCCCTTTATGTCAATTTCTCGCCGAGATATATGACTTTTAATGAAAAAGGATCGTTTTTTCTTTGATCATCGATATCTCATCAACCAATGACCGCACAGAGAATGTCATTCCATTAGTCCTGTTTCCTTAAGAAATTTAAGGAAAGTTTCTGGTAGAGCGGCTGTTACTTCTTTTGGTTCCATTGTTGTAGCCCTAAAGTTCGAATGCCTAACAGCTGCCAGTGCTGGGCATTGACACAATATGTGGAAGGCAGTTTCTTCTTTCTCCCCACACCTCCTGCATGGACGGTATAGCTTGTTTATATAGCTCAATTTGCTTTTTTTATATCCCCTTTATGACAATTTCTCGCCGAGATATATGACTTTTAGTGAAAAAGGATCGTTTTTTCTTTGATCATCGATATCTCATCAACCAATGACCGCACAGAGAATGTCATTCCATTAGTCCTGTTTCCTTAAGAAATTTAAGGAAAGTTTCTGGTAGAGCGTCTGTTACTTCTTTTGGTTCTATTGTTGTAGCCCTAAAGTTCGAATACCTAACAGATGCCAGTGCTGGGCATTGACATAATATGTGGAAGGCAGTTTCTTCTTTCTCTCCACACCTCCTGCATGGACGGTATAGCTTGTTTATATAGCTCAATTTGCTTTTTTTATATCCCCTTTATGTCAATTTCTCGCCGAGATATATGACTTTTAATGAAAAAGGATCGTTTTTTCTTTGATCATCGATATCTCATCAACCAATGACCGCACAGAGAATGTCATTCCATTAGTCCTGTTTCCTTAAGAAATTTAAGGAAAGTTTCTGGTAGAGCGGCTGTTACTTCTTTTGGTTCCATTGTTGTAGCCCTAAAGTTCGAATGCCTAACAGCTGCCAGTGCTGGGCATTGACACAATATGTGGAAGGCAGTTTCTTCTTTCTCCCCACACCTCCTGCATGGACGGTATAGCTTGTTTATATAGCTCAATTTGCTTTTTTTATATCCCCTTTATGACAATTTCTCGCCGAGATATATGACTTTTAGTGAAAAAGGATCGTTTTTTCTTTGATCATCGATATCTCATCAACCAATGACCGCACAGAGAATGTCATTCCATTAGTCCTGTTTCCTTAAGAAATTTAAGGAAAGTTTCTGGTAGAGCGTCTGTTACTTCTTTTGGTTCTATTGTTGTAGCCCTAAAGTTCGAATACCTAACAGATGCCAGTGCTGGGCATTGACATAATATGTGGAAGGCAGTTTCTTCTTTCTCTCCCACACCTCCTGCATGGACGGTATAGCTTGTTTATATAGCTCAATTTGCTTTTTTATATCCCCTTTATGTCAATTTCTCGCCGAGATATATGACTTTTAATGAAAAAGGATCGTTTTTTCTTTGATCATCGATATCTCATCAACCAATGACCGCACAGAGAATGTCATTCCATTAGTCCTGTTTCCTTAAGAAATTTAAGGAAAGTTTCTGGTAGAGCGGCTGTTACTTCTTTTGGTTCCATTGTTGTAGCCCTAAAGTTCGAATGCCTAACAGCTGCCAGTGCTGGGCATTGACACAATATGTGGAAGGCAGTTTCTTCTTTCTCCCCACACCTCCTGCATGGACGGTATAGCTTGTTTATATAGCTCAATTTGCTTTTTTTATATCCCCTTTATGACAATTTCTCGCCGAGATATATGACTTTTAGTGAAAAAGGATCGTTTTTTCTTTGATCATCGATATCTCATCAACCAATGACCGCACAGAGAATGTCATTCCATTAGTCCTGTTTCCTTAAGAAATTTAAGGAAAGTTTCTGGTAGAGCGGCTGTTACTTCTTTTGGTTCCATTGTTGTAGCCCTAAAGTTCGAATGCCTAACAGCTGCCAGTGCTGGGCATTGACACAATATGTGGAAGGCAGTTTCTTCTTTCTCCCCACACCTCCTGCATGGACGGTATAGCTTGTTTATATAGCTCAATTTGCTTTTTTTATATCCCCTTTATGACAATTTCTCGCCGAGATATATGACTTTTAGTGAAAAAGGATCGTTTTTTCTTTGATCATCGATATCTCATCAACCAATGACCGCACAGAGAATGTCATTCCATTAGTCCTGTTTCCTTAAGAAATTTAAGGAAAGTTTCTGGTAGAGCGTCTGTTACTTCTTTTGGTTCTATTGTTGTAGCCCTAAAGTTCGAATACCTAACAGATGCCAGTGCTGGGCATTGACATAATATGTGGAAGGCAGTTTCTTCTTTCTCTCCACACCTCCTGCATGGACGGTATAGCTTGTTTATATAGCTCAATTTGCTTTTTTTATATCCCCTTTATGTCAATTTCTCGCCGAGATATATGACTTTTAATGAAAAAGGATCGTTTTTTCTTTGATCATCGATATCTCATCAACCAATGACCGCACAGAGAATGTCATTCCATTAGTCCTGTTTCCTTAAGAAATTTAAGGAAAGTTTCTGGTAGAGCGGCTGTTACTTCTTTTGGTTCCATTGTTGTAGCCCTAAAGTTCGAATGCCTAACAGCTGCCAGTGCTGGGCATTGACACAATATGTGGAAGGCAGTTTCTTCTTTCTCCCCACACCTCCTGCATGGACGGTATAGCTTGTTTATATAGCTCAATTTGCTTTTTTTATATCCCCTTTATGACAATTTCTCGCCGAGATATATGACTTTTAATGAAAAAGGATCGTTTTTTCTTTGATCATCGATATCTCATCAACCAATGACCGCACAGAGAATGTCATTCCATTAGTCCTGTTTCCTTAAGAAATTTAAGGAAAGTTTCTGGTAGAGCGGCTGTTACTTCTTTTGGTTCCATTGTTGTAGCCCTAAAGTTCGAATGCCTAACAGCTGCCAGTGCTGGGCATTGACATAATATGTGGAAGGCAGTTTCTTCTTTCTCTCCACACCTCCTGTAATAGGGATCATCTTTCACCCCAATTGTGGTGAGATGTCGCATGGGTGGTCAGTGTCCTGCGAATAGTCCATCTCAGATGGTTTCCACTCAGTTTTATAAGGTCTATTGGCTTATCCCAAAATGGTTAGCCAATAACATCCGCGATTGTCTCAACCCTGGGACTTTCGTCCAGTAAGAAGTATGTTTTTCTCTTAATAGGTCCTTTATGGCCCTCCTGGCTGTCCGGTAGGCCAGACTGCAGGTGGGTCCAGGCCCTATCAGTCGAACCTCAGTCCCTGCCTTTGCAAGAAAATCCGCTCTTTCGTTCCCTTTGTGACCTTGGTGTCCTCTCACCCACTTGAGAGTGATACTGTTGTGTTCAGCTAGTTGTATTAGCGAATACATACAGTCTTTAACTGCCTGGGAATGAATTTCTACTGTTCCCAGGCCATTGAGTGCTGCTTGGCTATCTAGCCTAGGAGATTTTTTATCAAAAAAATTCCTCAAGCGTTAAAAATAATTTGAAAATTAGGTAAAAAATAGTGCAATTTGAGTGCACTAGGTTTGGATTAAATCGGTTTGTAGGAATATAACCAAAAAAATTCATAAACGCATTATAGCGTTTAAAAAGACGAAAAAAAATCAGTTTTGAAAAATTAAAATCGATTAACAACTTTTTGCAAAAAAAAAATAAAAACCTTCGAAAATTGGCCTTTCTTTACTATCTAATTACTCAGCCTACGAAAGTCGTAGGGACTTCCGGGAGTGACCAAATTGTAGCTATTTTCGGCGGCTACTTACAGTAAAAATTGTATCAAAAAATATTCATAACTTTTGGCGCAATTCGAAAAAATGTAAAAAAAAGGTGTTTTCGAAAAATGGGCGGCAAGTGTCAATAAAAGTCCTACGGTAATTTTTCAAAGTGCGTTTGGGGTGCTCTACGTGAAGGGGTGCTCTACAGTCATACAATGGACCAAGTTTGTCAAATTTGAGGAAGTAAGTATCTCTAAAACGACGTTGAAAACCGGGCTGTTTTGCGTTTTGCGTTTCGGGCGCTCGAGCGAAGGGGAAAGACCGCATGGTGGGGGAACTCTCTCAATTCGAGCGCACGAAAGCAGTCGCGCCAAGCAGTCGAGAGTTCCCCCACCATGCGGCCTTTCCCCTTCGCTCGAGATTTGGATCAAATCGGTTTGTAGGAATACAACCAAAATCGCAGCGCTTTGCAACTTTGAGGGTTTTTTGGAGAGACTTTGAGGTTAAAAAAATTACCGACCATATCCTTTGTTCATCCACTATATCCAAAGTTATACCAAATTTTCTGAATATCCTTAAATTCGCAACTTTTTAACTTTTTTTCAGCCAACATTATCGCTTCAAAAAAATTGTTTTTGTCAATCGCCCCCGATTGTGTCTTATAGAGAATGTTTTGCAGTTTCCAAAACCTTACCTCCATTTTCTGTACGATCATTATCATTCCCGAGTAATTGATTGTCAAAGTTGAAAAGGACTTTTTTGCTTTGATCGACGATAACTTCGCGGCAAATCATCGAACGGAGCTAGTTAAGAGGTCAAATTAACATTTAGACTGCCGGCTGGCTCATATATGGGACAATAATAAAATAATAGTTTTAGTGATGAATACAGATATTATAGTGAATTTTTCCCATTTAATAGGCTCTCTGATCTCTAAAGGATACAACTGAAATTCTTTCTAGTCGATCGAGGTACCCAAACTACCCCTAGCGAGGGGGTGAAATATTTAAAAACTCATTATTGAACTTGTATCCGTTATTGAACTTTTTGCTGAATTTTTTTAGTAAATAGTCTGTAAAATCTGTAAAATGTATCCTAAAATTTTCCGCAATTGATTGAGATGCCGAGACTACCCCTAGCGAGGGGGTGAACTTTTTTTCAAAAAATTCGTTATTAGGTGGGTATTGACTTTTTACACGATTTTTTTTCGGAAGCACGCTGTAAAATATGTAAAATGTACCGTAAAATTTTCCGCAATTGATTGAGATGCAGAGATGAAAATGAAAACAGAAATTACATTTTTTTTTATTTCATATAATGATTATCTAATATTGTTCTATTTATGATAAAAAGTAAAGAAAAATTAAAAAAAAATTAAGATATAAAAAAAATAAAAAATCTATAAAAAAATTTAAAAAATGGAGCTACATCACTTTCTACTTCCACATCGTTAGCTCTGGGTTTAGCAGAAGGAAAGTGTTTTTGATATATAAGATATAGATGTTGCTAAAGAATTATTGGACGTCTGTAAAAATTTTATACACATCGGAAAATAATTTTTCGAATATAATTTCAGTTTATGTAAGTTTGTCTTTGAGAACATTCACTAAAACATCAGTAACCGCACAATAACGAATTTTCGGAAATTTTCACCCCCCTTGCTAGGGGGTAGTTTTGGCACCTCAATCGATTGGGGAAAATTTCAGGGTACATTTTACAGATATTACAGCGTGTTTACGGAAAAAAAATCGTGTAAAAAAATCAATACCCACCTAATAACGAATTTTTGAAAATTTCATCCCCTCGCTAGGAGCGGTTTGGATGCTTGTGGTTTTATTGGTGACTAAATATATTTTAGAGTGTTTTTTGGTAGCTTATCACATTATAATATCAAGCACATTCGGTTAAAAATAAATATAAGAGCTTTATGGTCGAATGATGAAAAAAAAATTTGAAGTCCACAGACCATTTTAAAGATGAGCAAGAATTTGGAAAATATTTAAAAACCACTCCCGCTAAAAAAAAATTAAGTCCAGATCTGAAAACTAGACACTTGAGGCTACAATTTCCTTTTTTTTTATTTTCTGTACGACCATTTTTCTCCCAGTTATCCCTTGTTGAAAATCACCCAAAAATTTGGAATTTTTTTAATATCCTTTAATGTTTGTTACTAGTTTAGTATTAACCTCTAAGTTATAGTAACCAGTTAGGTAGTCACCACGTCTTGTGCGACTTCTTTTTTATGGCCACACATTAAAAACTCGGTTTTCAAAACTTTTTGAGAAAATTTAGAAAGCCTTCGGGCTAGAATTACAATGTTCAGGACCTCTCAGGACTTCACACCTCTTCCCAAGCGCTCACCAGTGTTTTCGATTCTGCGAAGAGAAGAATGAGAACATGTTTGGAAGTGAAAGGTTGTCCACCTTTTTTTCACTTCTTCTTGTCTTATATAATTGTATTATGTTCTTTCTTGTATATTTTTGTTTTAATTACGTATTATGTAGTGACAGTGACAGTAACGATACACCAATTGGCAATATTTCTGAAGTTTAACCTATTATTTTCTTGAGGCAATAATTTGTGCTACCTTTTTTTTTATTTTCTGTACGACCATTTTTCTCGAGTTGTCCCTTGTTGAAAATCACCCAAAAATTTGGATTTTTTTTTTAATATCCTTTAATTTTTGTTACTAGTTTAGTATTAACCTCTAAGTTATAGTAACCAGTTAGGTAGTCACCACGTCTTGTGCGACTTCTTTTTTATGGCCACACATTAAAAACTCGGTTTTCAAAACTCTTTGAGAAAATTTAGAAAGCCTTCGGGCTAGAATTACAATGTTCAGGACCTCTCAGGACTTCACACCTCTTCCCAAGCGCTCACCAGTGTTTTCGATTCTGCGAAGAGAAGAATGAGAACATGTTTGGAATTAAAAGGTTGTCCACCTTTTTTCACTTCTTCTT
Organism: Aromia moschata; assembly: GCA_029963805.1. Lineage (NCBI taxonomy): Eukaryota > Metazoa > Arthropoda > Insecta > Coleoptera > Cerambycidae > Aromia > Aromia moschata. The sequence goes on along the minus strand of JAPWTK010000301.1, from coordinate 496,459 downwards.
GTCTTATATAATTGTATTATGTTCTTTCTTGTATATTTTTGTTTTAATTACGTATTATGTGGTGATAGTGACAGTAACGATACACCAATTGGCAATATTTCTGAAGTTTAACCTATTATTTTCTTGAGGCAATAATTTCTGCTACCTTTTTTTTTTATTTTCTGTACGACCATTTTTCTCGAGTTGTCCCTTGTTGAAAATCACCCAAAAATTTGGATTTTTTTTTTAATATCCTTTAATTTTTGTTACTAGTGTAGAAGGAGACTTCTATAGACCTGCCGCGATCTGTCGATACAATAAATAGCCAGATGACAGGAATTAGCCGCGGTCCATTTCTGAAGACATTTCCCTTCTGCGGCATGTTGGCGAAATGCCCTCTGGGGCAACCTTAAGGGTTCGCTCCCATATTACCTACACACACACACACAATCCGGGTTGCCCATTCCGCAAAGTTTTCCGATTGTCAACTCACATATATTATTTTCCAAAGTTTCCGCACATAGTCGGCTGCGCCCGCCCCGACCGGATACGGAACACGTGTGCCGCTCTAACGAACGACCCACGCCTCGAAAGTAATTCCGTTCTGGTCTAGTTCGTCGACATATTTAAATTGGGCCGCGGAGTTTCCGAACGGCGCACAATGGGCGAAAACGGCAAAACGTTTCTCAAAATAAGATAACTCCCCACAGAAAACTAAAAGTAGATTAAAGGAAAATTGGTCCGACACACGTTTGAGGTTTAAAGAGGAGGGGAGACACCGCATAAGGACCCCATATCCCAGTAACTTTACAATTAAAGCTTTTAAGCTCCAATAACCGCATACCTCCAACTTTTAAACCCCCCTTATAGTAGGTATAGCGTCACTTGAGCCTGGGAAAATTTTGCGGACCGTGGGAACTTTTTAATCCTTTGATGTTTGCCGACAAGCCGCAGGTGTTAATTACAGGTGTGCTCGGTGAAGGTCATCCGAAGAGAAAGTTCCCACGGTCTTCAAAATTTTCCCAGGCCTAACCGTTTCAGGTTGTAATCAGGTTTTGATCATTATATATCCTTTGACTAATATAAAATATTGTAGTAGTAGGTATAGCGTCACTTGAGCCTGGGAAAATTTTGCGGACCGTGGGAACTTTTTAATCCTTTGATGTTTGCCGACAAGCCGCAGGTGTTAATTACAGGTGTGCTCGGTGAAGGTCATCCGAAGAGAAAGTTCCCACGGTCTTCAAAATTTTCCCAGGCCTAACCGTTTCAGGTTGTAATCAGGTTTTGATCATTATATATCCTTTGACTAATATAAAATATTGTAGTAGTATAGCTGGGCGGTTCCTGCGACACTTCGATGGCATGTCCATCCGGAGCGACCATCCAGTAGGGGGGTTCCGTGAAGGTCATGCAAGAAGTGTCACGAGGGTGTGCCGAAGAAGTCCAGAGGGGGTGTAAAAGACATATATGTGATTGATCGACAATGACCAGAGGCTGCTGAAGAAGTAAAAGCTCGTTAAGTGTGAGCTTTAGGAGCTTAATCTAAGCTTTGTGTGTGGTGTTACAAGAAGAAGTGGTTGTCAATGACCAGAGGGTGTACAAGAAGTGTTAGACAATGACCAGAGGCTGCTGAAGAATGACGTCATAGCTCATGTTTTTTTACCTGTCACATGATCACCTAAGCTTTTTTTTTTTACCTGTCATGAGGATTTTCACCTGCATATATGACCTTATAACATAAGCTTTCAAAACCGCGTGACCCCATAACTTGAAACTTTAAACCCCCATAACCCCATAACCTCAACTTTTAGACCTCCATCTACGCAAAAATCAATTTTTCGAGTCCGACAACTCTAAAACTGAAGCTCTTATGCCCAATATCTCTATAACCTAAGCTTTCAATCCACATGACCCCATAACAACTAACTAACAACTTTCTTTCATAAAAACAAAATCTATTCAGACTATCAAAATGCATATTTAAAAAATAGATCTACAGAACGTGCTATTTTTCAGGCAATTGATGAAATTCTAAAATCTATTAATGAAAAAAATAAGACGGAAGGTATATTTCTAGATCTGTCGAAAGCATTCGACTCAATCGACCATGACAGAATGTTAATTAAGTTAAGTAAGCTTGGTGTAAGAGGGGTGTCAACAGTTTGAGTTATGGGGTCATGTGGATTGAAAGATTGGGCATAAAAGCTTTAGTTTTAGAGTTGTCGGGCTCGAAAAATTGATTTTTGCGTAGATGAGGGTCTTTTAGAGGTTATGGGGTTATGGGGGTTTAAATTTTCAAGTTATGGGGTCACGCGGTTTTGAAAGCTTATGTTATAAGATCAGGGGGGTTTAAAAGTTGGAAGTATGCGGCTATTGAAGCTTAAAAGCTTTAATTGTAAAGTTACTGGGATATGAGGTCCCTTATGGGGTGTCTCCCCCCTTTTTAAACCTTATACGTGTGTCGGACCAATTTTCCTTTAATCTACTGTCCAAAACCTGTAAAATAAAAAAAAAACACAATTATTGGAGTTTTCAGTGGGGTTATCTTATTTTGAGAAAAATTTTGCCGTTTTAGCTGATATGTGATTAATTCAATCCACAACTTATAAAAAAATAGATAAATGAAAACACAGTTGCCCTTAATAACAGAACAATACACAAAGGGAACCAGGAACCATGCGTCCTCTTACGAATGGAAGTGCCATGTTTTTGGCAGGCATTATATTTGACGGATGTACTGAGTTGATTCACGTCAACGACACAATGACTGGCGATAGGTACGTCAGATATATTCTACATCCTCACGTCAGACTCTGGAGAGAAGTTCTTGGAGATAATTTGGTTTTTATGGACGACAATACCCGACCTCATGGTACAAGAGCTGTAGAAGACTACCTTGACAATGAGGAGATCCAGTCAATCGTCTGGACTGGCCTGCTCTGTCCCCTGACATGAACCCTAGAGGCAATGTCTGAGATATGCTTTGCAAAGCAGTTCGTGCTCGAAGAAACCTCCCAAACACGCCAAGTGACTGTTGCTAAGGAGAAATGGCAGAAGAGTTCTCAAGAACGAATTGCTACCATTGTAAGCAACATGCGGCGGCGTCTTCAAGCTTGCATCGTAATAATATGAGGAAATACAGGGTATTAAAAACTGTAGTTTGTGTTCATTTCAAAAAAGTGTAAAACACTGAAAAAGGCTTTTTCATTCTCTGAGGTTGCCGACGACACCATTGGCTTTTTCGCGCCAAAATTAGGGTCGGGAGCGAGCGTTTTTCCGACACTGGCGAAAACAATATCCATCCAGTCTGTCGTCGTAGAAAAACGAGCGACCCACCATTCGATTCCCCGTTTAAAGACGCATATATCCACGTGCGGCACGGCGTCTTCCGTGTTGATGGTGGTCCGTGAGAAAATCGGAAAGAGCTGTCTGTCCCCCGACCTGACACTCGCGCCAGACCGAAAACCGTGAGTCGCACGATGTCGCACGATGTCGCCACTCGCGAAAACAACATCCTTCCAGTCCGTCGCGTATGTCTCCGCTACCCGTCGTCGTAGAAAAACGAGCTACCCACCATTCGATTCCTCGTTTAAACATCAATAGGAAAATATACACTCATTTGATAAACATACAGAAAATAATAAGGGAATGGCATTAAAAGACGTTCCAATTTCCACTATCAAAATGAATTTCAAAGGGAACGTAGTGTCTGCGCAAAAATCCAATCCGACATCGAAAAACTCATAACGATACATCATCTTCTAATTTCTCCTTTACCCAACTCAGCTCTAATTCTTTCGGGACTCAATATCATTAATTTTAAAGCAATTTGCTGCGTCTTGATTCCGCTGTTATTCTCCGCAATTTACTTAATTCAATTAAAACTCCTAATTTTTCAGGAAGCGAGTTTAATGGGGTTAATAAATAATTAACAGTTAATCTAATCTAATGTCCCAGCTCTTCGCAACCAAATGCCCTCGAGCAGAAATTATTTCCCTTACTCTGTTTGCTGTATCATTTGTGAAATTATAACAAAAATTAATTTTAGATTGAGTTCTAAAGCGAGTCTAAACGGGTTTGCTAAAGAATTGGGGGAAATAATAATTTGAATCCATTAAACGTATTCATAAAAAATAAGATTAGAGAGGGTCAAATCAGGTGACTGGGCCAACCATCTAATTGAACTCCCTGGGACTTTTTCTCATGGAGGTATGTTAAAGATCAAGTACAAAAACAGCCAAATAATATAAATGACTATGAAAAACTCGACTAAAACATTGACCAAATTGCGAAAAAGGTTATGCAACCTCATAAAAACTGTATACAATTTTATGTACAATAGTGGGCTGGTTCCAAAAAAAAAAAAGATTACTGGTAAAAAAAACTAAAATAATGAAAAAATAAAAAAAAACACAAACCACAAAAATTAAAAATTAATTATTTAATAAACGTTCAATATGCACCATTGTTATTTAACCACAACTCGTAACTTTTTCTTAGTTCATTACAAGGTTCTTTCCTGAAAATATTTCCGCCTAATTCAGCACAGGCACCAGTAATGTTTTGTTTCAAATCAAAACAAATTGTTTTGTGCACAGCCCATTTGTGTTTATTCGAAGTCAAAGAATAATAACAATTACTTTAATAAATAGGTATTATTTACTTAAAGTTAAGTCAAAAACTCTTCTTCACATATACTTTCACAGTCAAATCCTGGGAGTTTTAAAAGTTGAATACGGTTTATTACTCAGTTCTTATTTGCATTATAAGATGTCCTCATTGGTATGAAAGGGTCTCCCCCATTAAAAATGATGAAAAATGATTTTTTTGTGAAAAATTGTTTGTTGGGGAATAAAATGAAGGGTCAGCCGGGTCCTAAACCCCAAAAACGTGTTTCTTACGTTTAAATTTTTTCTCGCGTGCTGATCATTGGACTGACTTCAAACAATTCAGGGATATACTTTGGGTAACTGTCTATGAGTAGGATTTTTTACAAAAAAATCGAAGGTCAACATAACCTCAAAAAAAATTATTTTAACTTCAAAATACGATTTAGACCATGTTCTAATTTTCAAGCGGGCAATGTCTTCATTGCATCTTGTAGAACAGAAAAAAATTCATCAAAAATGTATTTTTTTCAGATGTTTTCTAATGGTGGGCCGAGCCGAAAAATGCCAAAAACCGATAAATATCCGGTTTTTTAGCTGTTTTGACTAAGTTACAATGTTCAAACGGTCAGTATTGATGTTGCATCTTGTAGAACAGAAAAAAATATATCAAACATGTATTTTTTTCAGATTTTTTTCGCACACTCATGCACACTCCTAATTACGTCTTATAGTGCTAATGTCGCCTATGGGCGACATATCGTTAACGACAGGTAAAAAACACAAAAATATTTTTTTTCGCGACCTTCTTATCCTTCCATTGTCATTGGAATTGGCATGTCAGAGTTAATAGAAGCTAGTCAAAATTGGTTCAGCTTCTGGGAAAACCAGCAGTTAGAAATTACGCAGTCAAGATGTTAATATTTAAAAATATGCACTAGCAGAAGTGCATTGCACTATAGGTGGCGTTGTATGACGGAATATTTTTTAACACATTACAAAAAATTGAAAAATTGTCTTACTCATAGACAGTTACCCAAAGTATATCCATGAATTTTTTAAGTAAAATACAATGATCAGAATTCGAGAAAAAAAATTAAGACGTAAGAGACAGGTTTTTTTTGGGTCCCTAGGACCCCAAAAAAATATTTGGGGTCTATAACCCGGCTGACCCTTCATTTTATTCCCCAACAAACAGTTTTTCACCAAAAAAAGCAAATAAAAAAAATTGAGGGCATTTCACCATTGTTAATGGGGGAGACCCTTTAGAAATGGACTATTTAGTAGATTGATGCTATTTTCAAACGGATGTTTTGATCAAATAAGATTTTGGGAATCGGACATAATTTTTGAAATAACGAAATAAAAAAGAGGAAAATCAAAAAACCAAAAATTTTACGGGTTATAAAGACTGTTAAAAAAGTTAAAGATTGTTAAAAAAAAAAGCGTCGCGATGCTTAGCATAGTTTTCTATTAACATCGTTAACAAGCTATATTTTTTTATTTCTGTCATACAAGATAGAAGCTTCTGGCTTTAGTTTTCTAAACTTTTGTTTAAGAAACTAAACTTAGTTTGGTTTAGTTTATTTGCCATATTGAAATTTTGCATACACGTTTAGTTTGGATAACAATGCATGGTTAGTGAACTTATGTCATTCTAAATTCAAAATGGCGGACGATCCAAGATGGCGGAATAGTTATTTTTTTGCGCACTCCCATGATAAGGACATCAAATGAAAGGGTTTTCTGAGAAGAAATAAGAAAGTAAAATGAATTTACTCTAAAGCCAATATGGCGGACCGCCCGAGATGGCGGACTAGTTATTTTTTTTACACTCCCATGATATGGGTATCAAATGAAAGGGTTTGATGAGAAGAAATAGGAAAATAAAATGAATTTACTCTAAATCCAATATGGCGGACCGCCCAATATGGCGGACTAGTTATTTTTTGTGCACTCCCATGATATGGTATCAAATGAAAGGGTTTGCTGAGAAGAATACGAAAAATAAAATGACCACTCTAAATCCCATATGGCGGACCGCCCAAGATGGCGGACTAGTTATTTTTAAGCACTCCTATAATGTGGGTATCAAATGAAAGGGTTTGCTAAGAAGAATACGGATAAACTGACGTCTGCGTTCAACCCTTCGAGGAGATGGTGTACTACTGCCCGGCTAAACACAGAGACTTAGCGGGGGACTTAACTAATTGTACGGATTAGATAGCCGATGAAGATATTTACGGGTAGATAGCCGATGCACGTCTGTGTGACAGTACGTTGTATTCTATTATTATTTTATGTTATATCAAATGTTTTATCACTGTTTCATTCATATTTATTTTTAAAAAACGACAGCAAAAAAGCTTATTCAATTAGTCCTGAGGATGCAAATAAATTTTGCGAAACGTCGACTAACTGAAAATTAGTTTTTTTTTTGGAAACATTTGACCTCATCCCACTAATTAACTATATACTTATATGGAAACAGGTCACTAATCCTACATTACAATGGACTTAACTAATATCAACCTATACCCTAGGCAAATTCTACCGGTGGTGAAAAAAATTCAAAATGGCGAAAAACAAGATGGCCACCATACCAATTTTAAAGAGTTATAACTTGGTATAGGTTAGGGATAGTATGAACAGGTTGAGAAACATTTAGATACAAAAACACGACGAAACTAAAAAATAGAAAATAAAGTAATAATACATTTTTTTTTAAAAAAAAAAACGAGATTTTATTTAAATGCTATAAAAAGAAGAAAATAAACTTTAAATTGAATCAAACCCATCAATGTATTACATTACACAATTTATATGATATAAAAGCTTGTTACGAGATTTACTTCTGTAGATAAACAAGAATGTAATAATTATGTAACTTAATCTTGACATAAGAAAATCTAAGAAAAAAAGTATGTATTTTATAAAATAGGTAAATACATCTACACAAATAAATCTCGTGACAAGCTTTTATATCATGTAAATTGTGTAGTGTAATAAATTGATGGGTTTGATTCAATTTAAAGCTTATTCTCTTCTTTTTTAGAGCATTTAAATAAAAGATTGTTTTTTTAAAAAAAAAATATTATTAATTTATTCGGATTTAACGTATCCAATTCTAGTTATTTATAAGGTAACGAGTAACGCTTCCATCCAATCGAGTCATACGTACATATGCCCGTCGAGGGCACGTAACAATTGTCCCCAATAAGTCACGGCTAAGTGGGCGATTTGTTTCTGGATTTGTTGTTGTCTTGGAAGTTCCGGCCTCAGTTCTCGTTGTTGGTAAATGCGTCTTTTCAGAAAACTTCGCGCGATAACGTTTCCGCGTCACCGCGCCTATTTGTTTGGCTCCGCGTAAACGCCTCCCTGAATAATGGCAACACGGTGCCGGTTAAGTCGAACAAATTTGCCGCGCTAAATAAACCGTTTCGGCTCGCGAATTAGTTAACTTCAGTTAGCTCGTAGTGCATTTGTAGCAATCAGCGAGGCTCCCATTTAGCGGGGCATCCGCTTTAATCGCGCCCCGACAATTACGCGGATGATAAATAATAATCGAGCGTAGTAAATAATAATATTGGATAACAGGGCAACCGATTGCTACGGGCAAGACTGAATAGTTAAGAACCTAAGACAGCGGCGCACAGTAGGATAAAACTGTAGTGTTTGACCCAAATCACTCTAGAGATCGTAAAAATGAGGATTTTAAGATGCTCTTTAGGTATTTTAAAATGTTCGTTATGAATTTCTCCATACATTCCTCTAGCCGGATATTTCATATTCAGTCCCAATATTTTATTATTCTAAACTAAAAACGTATTTTTATTGCGAAATATAGGTTTTTCCGAACAACACAGTAGCCCAGAACTGAGGTTTTGGTGTCTTATGGCCTAGCGGGTATTGTTTCTTAGTGAAGTTAGAGTATGATTAGGGAGATGACGTTTAAGGCCAATGACCAAGAGATGGAAGTGTGTGGAGATAGTGCCAAAGAAATATAAAATGATAGAACTGAAGAGAGACAGAAAATGGTTGGACATGAAAGGGATGTCTTCGGGTCGTTGGTTCAGTCAGTTTCCATCACCGCCAGCTAAATCGCTTTGACTTTAATATGGGGACTCTGTCCCATCATAGTTAACCGTGAAAGAAGAAGACCAAATAAAAAAAATATGATCCCCATTCTAGTATTATGTAGAAACACCATTTAGAATCAACAGAAAAACCGTAAAAGGACTTCTACCACCCATCCTATAGCCCACACTTGGAGGCTTGTAGCCCAGTATCTATTACTATTAAAAGAAGATACATTCTGCATGGGAAAGGATGCTAGATTAGGGATTCTCAAAGCGTGGCAGGGCGACCTTTACAAGACCGCAGCACTTAGGCCCCATTGAACCCCTTGTACTTCCTCTTTTGGGAGTTCAACCCATCTAGGGGAATCTCCCTTATGTAGTCTAACAGCTAATATGACCTCGTGAAGTTAGATTCTGCTTGGCAGAGGAGCTTGAAGATCAATGAAGGGATATGAAAGCTAAAGCATCGAACTGAAGAGAGACTAAACTGAAAAACAGTAAACACCAGTCCTATTCGTCTCCTTTCTGACTACATGAGGTAAACGAACTTATATTTCGAACAATGAAAATCAGTGTCAATGTCTCAAAGGTATATGGGGCATTTCACGCCGACTAAGTGAGGTCAAAAAAATGTTCTGTTTGAAACATATCACAATCGATAGTACTTGCTAAAAAAACTAACTTCCCTAAGATTTTAGATTTTTTGAGCCACAAAGAGAGGAATGGTGAGGGTGAGAAAATACAAATTTCGTTTCGATTCTAAAATTTCAATATTTCTCGATAAGAAAACGAAAAAAATTAAAAAAGAAGGTTGCGATGTTTTCGATTTTTATTCGTAGAATACAAAAAAATTATTTTCAAAATTATTGGGGGTAGTTTTCACCTTATTATGAGGATTGAAAGTTTAAAACGAAATTTCGAAAATATGACACGATTTTTTTTTCAATTTTTTTAATTCTATTTTTTATTGTACTTTAGATTAATTTTTAATTCATAATTCGACCAGGAACTGGCCCAAAGGTGAAAAAACGTTGTTTTAGCGTATTTTATCATCCTGTGAGATAGTAAATGGCAAGTGAATAATATATTCCAAGGTTTTTTGGGGTCTATTACTAATCTAACGTAGAACATTTCCGTAGAAAATTTTTTAAATTGTATGTATTTTTTAAATTTCAAAATTTAGCCATTTTTAAACGTTGACTACCATACTGGATGCCATATTTTTTTTTTGGTTTTGAAAACTGACGTTAGATTCGTATCAGCGACCCCAAAAACCTTGGAAATATTATTCACTTGCCATTTACTATTCACAGGATGAGAAATACGCTAAAACCACTTTTTCGCCTTTGGGTCGTTTTTTGGGCCAGTTCCTGGTCGACGCCCATTATGAATTAAAAATTAATCGAAAGCACAAAAAAAGAAATTAAAAAAAAATCGTGTCCTCACAATCCTCAAGATAAGGGTGAAAACTACCCCCAGTAATTTTGAAAATATAATAATTTTTATCGTATTCTACGCAAAAAAAAACACATCGAAAACCATTGCAACCTTCTTTTTAATTTTTTTCATTTTCTTACCGAGAAAGATTGAAATTTTAGGAGTCAAAACGAAAATTTGTATTTTCTCACCCTCACCATCCCTCTCCTTGTGGCTCAAAAATTCTAAAATTTTAGGGAAGTTAGTTTTTTTAGCAAGTACTATCGATTGTGATATGTTTCTAACAGAATTTTTTTTGGCCTCACTTAGTTGGAGTGAAATGCCCCATATACATATATTTTTGACTTTTTAATTTTAAAATTTCATTTTACAAATAGCCAAATGATTTGTCAAATTATATTATCCGATATTTTTTTATTGTTGACAGTTGCCAAATCAACTGCCAAATATAATAAAATAAACGTATTTCTTAAGTTATACAGAAAAAATGCACAATTTGAAAGAAAATACTTTAACATACTTTGCAAAACTTTCTATTTACGTAATTTATAATAAAATTTAAATACGACAGCTGTCAAAATAACTGTCAAATTACTTAGGATGTCATTTATTTATTATTTTCAATACTTAAAGTGCTTAATAGTTCATTTTCTAAGGATTTAAGGAACACTGGGCAAGGAATGAATATCAAATATATTAAGTTAGATGACAGCTATAAAAATATCTGTCAAAATCGAAAGCATGTACATATATAATGCATTATTACAAAATATTCTAAATTTCTACACAAAAAAGGATACGGAACTTGATTTAATATCAATTAGTTCCGTAATTCATACCGTACTATTGGCAGTTGTCAATTTTTCAGTAAACTCAATGAAAAAACTATTTATTAAATAGTTTTAAAATTTAAATAGCTAAAATATTCATATATACAGAGGATACTAGTTAAGAAATTAATAATAAATATACTGTTAGTTGGCAGCTGTCAAAATTTATGTCAAATGTCAAAGTAAGCATCTAAAATCATCATAAAATATTCTATTTTTTTTAAAGAAGAAAGATGGTTTAAGTAAATTTAAAATGATTTACAATTAATTAGTTTCGTAGTTAATAATAATTTGTAATGATATAGTGTTGGCAACTGTCAATTGCAATCAATAAATGAAAGAAATGTATTTATAAGTAATTTCAAATTTAAATTGCTGTATATTCCCAATATATTTGACACTTGACAAGAAAGTAATGGCAAGTATATTATGTTAGTTTGCAGCTGTCATAATTTCTTTCAAATTTCCTCAAGTATCCTCTGTATATATGGAAAAGGAATATTTTGGCTATTTAAAAATACTTAATAAATAGTTTCTCCATTGAGTTTACCGAAAAATTGACAACTGCCAATAGTATAAAGAATAAATAAATAATCAATTACGGAACTAATTGATATTAAATCAATTATTAATCAATTAATTGTAATAATGCAAGATACACATGCTTTCGATTTTGACAGATATTTTGATAGCTGTCATCTAACATAATATATTGATATTCATTCCTTGCGCAGTGTTCCTTAAATCCTTAGAAAATGAACTATTAAGCACTTTAAGTGTTGAAAATAATAAATAAATGGCATCTTAAGTAATTTGACAGTTATTTTGACATCTGTCATATTTAAATTTTATTATAAATTACGTAAATAGAAAGTTTTAAAGTATGTTATATGTATTTTCTTTAAAAATATGCATTATTTTCTGTATAACTTAAGAAATAAGTTTATTCCATTATATTTGACAGTTAATATAACAGCTGTCAACAATGAAAAAATAAATCGGATATCATTTGCCAAATCATTTGGCTATTTGTAAAATTAAATTTTAAAATTAAAAAGTCAAAAATATTTATACTTACATTTGAAACATTGACACTGACTTTCATTTGAAAAAAAAAAACATATTTCGTAATAAAAATACGTTTTTAGATTAAAATAGTAAACTATTGGGAATGAATATCAAAAATCCGGATAGAGGAATTTATGGAGAAATTCATATTTTTTCGACGCGTCAGTGGTGCGTAGATTAATTCAAACGATTGCTACAGTCAAACTGAACGACCCACTGGCTTGTCCAGCGAGCTCAGGGTGGGGAAAATATCACCAGACATAGTTCTGTTCAAACTTGTCGCGACACGCTCGCAGCGCGCTGGTAGCAGCATCAGTTCGGTTATATAATAGCCACACCTGGTATACCGAGAGCGATGTTTCCTAGGTAATTTAACATTTCACAATTTTAGCCTTTCTTTCAGTTCAAAAAATGTCGTTCTGGGAGAAACGCGTGTAAAATGTCTTTATACAGCCCTCCGTATGCCGTGACCTTGAAGATACGGCAATTGAGGGTTGATAACCCTCGATAAGGGTTGATAACCCTCGATACCCCTCCTCTTAGGTCCGACACTGGCCAACTATTTACCGCCGTTTCGGGGGGTGATGGGGGCCCAAGGTTGCCGCGTCGCCTCGCTCGCAGCGGGTGCACTATTTTCAGCAATTACATCCAATTTACTTTAATAAGGCCCTTTATACTTCATGTCTTTTTGCTATTTAAAGACTATCTCGCCGCACGGTCGCTGTACGTGACTACATTTCTGAGGATTTTTCCGTTTAAAAGAGAACTTCCTGCCTCTCCCCTCTGTCTGAACGGAGACGGAGGAGATTCCACAAAAATGTAAAATTAAATTACGAGATTAAAGCGTAAAAATGTCTCTGGAATCTATTCTGCCCGGTTAATAAGGCCTTAATGTACGCTTTTACGTTTCCTTATTAAATTCTGAGGTATAATGCGGGACAATTTAGAAATTTTAATTGCGGGCAAGATCGTAGAAAATTGATGAATAATGTCGGTATTTTTCCGAATAGCCGGCGATTGAATGTTTTCGAGGTTTATTATAAAATGTGTTTCGATGTAATAGCGCGTGGAAAATAAATTATTATTTCCCTATTGACTGAGTCTGCCAATAAAGTATTTTCTGTGATCGAAAATAATTATTTTTCAATCTAAACTCCTTTTTGATGTCGAATATTTACTTATCGTCATTTTACAACATATAAAACATATAAAAACCTCAGCTCTGTAAAAAAAAACTTTACTTATTTAAAACATCATCAAATTAATTTTTATTTTTATCATTTATTATAAGAATAATCTGCAAATTCTATAAATAGAGGAGAATCTGATAAATAGAGATATTGAAAAAAAACTGGACGTTTTCCATGAAACACCGAACAACTATACTTTTCTCGACGCGCGTTTCGCCAACTAAGTTGGCATCTTCAGGAGAAGATTAAAATTAAACTCTAACCACTTGCATTATTTAGACTTAATTTGTTGCCACAGTTCACTGAACCGTAACATATGTCTTTGTTTATCAGAACATGCAATGGACTGGTGGGTATCGGACCATTGTCCTCATTCATACTACTGTTACACTTAATGATTTCTAAACTTTGAAAAACATCCAACTATCTACTGTTTGTTACAGTTCTGATTAATTTTAAAATTATTTATGTCTATCCTATGGTTGTTGTCAAAAGCGTGTTGGGCAACACAAGATTTTTATCCTGGAGTGGGTACTGGAACTTTCGGTGTAGAAATAAAAAACTGGACGTTTTCCACGAAACACTGAACTACTACACTTTTCTCGACTCACGTTTCGCCAACCAAGTTGGCATCTTCAGGAGAAGATTTATTGCCATACTACTAAATACATACTAAAGATACTAAATTTACTGCCATGGTTCACTGAACAGTAACTGTCTTTGTTTATCAGAGCAAACAGTGGACTGATGGGTATCGGACCGTTGTCCTTATTCATACTACTGTTACACTTAATGATTTCTAAACTTTCAAAAGCATCCAACTGTCTACTGTTTGTTACATTTCTAATTAATTTTAAATTATTTATTTCTATCCTATGTAATTGTTGTCTATTTTTTATTTTATGTTTATTTTATGGTTGTTGCCAAAAGCGTGTTGGGCAACATAAGATTTTTCAGTTCTGCCATATTTCAACTGAGCTATATGTTCTTTAAATCTAGTCAAAATAGATCTTTTTGTTTGCCCAATATACTTTTGACCACAGTCTTTACAACTTATTTCGTATATTCCTGACTTTTCGTCATTGTCGATTTTGTCTTAGGGGTTACCCAAAAGCGTCTGTAGTTTATTTTTAGAATTACAAACCAAATTGACATTAATATTTTTAAAAACTTTATCTAGTCCGCAGGTAAATTTAGGTTTATATGGTAAAGAAACAAATTTAGAATTGCCAGTACCTATTTCTACGAAAAGTCGCGGAATTGTACAGGGTTCTCTTAAATTTATGCTTCCTTATTAACTTATCTATTAAATGGACTGAGTAACCGTTATTCTTAGCTACTTATATTCTTAATTATTTTTTTCTCATGTTCTAACATCTCTTTACTGAGGGGAAAATTTAACAAACGGTGAATTAGAAAATTAACACTTGCCATTTTATGTTGAAAAGGGTGGTGTGAATCGTTGGAAATATATCTAAGAGTCGCGGTTTCTCTCCTATATACGTCAAACTCTAACTTATTTTCACTATTTCCAATAACTAATACATCTAAAAATGGCAGTTGTTCATTGTGTTCCATTTCATATGTAAATTTTATGGTAGGGAAACGGTTATCTAATTTAGCAACAAAATTATCTAAACTAATTGCTTTTGTATTAAATACCGCTAAGATATCGTCCACATATCTGAACCAGACTCTAAGGAAATACTCGAATGCATCTTTTGCTTCTGTCTCAAATTTACTCATATACACTGGTCCCAGATTTGCAATGAAAATACCCAATCCAGGAGAGATACTTTAGTTCGAAAAGTTCGTACTGGTGTTATACAGACTGCATCGCTTGGTGTTATCAAGGAATAACAGAGTGAGTAGGTTGAACAGTGACTTCTGTGATGCAATGTGATGTGAAGTGGCCACGCCTCCTTTTGAGAATTCTCATGCAAATTCATTGGTTCAATTTATTTGAATACTCTCAGTAATCACGAGCAAATTTTTCTTGTGAAATACCTACTAAGTATGTTTAAATCAGATATAAAGAATTTGATCCCAAGAAAGCCGTACTACCAAATCAATTTGAGAACAGTGAAGAGTTAAATTTTCAGTGTCACATTGATCAGAATACATATGTCCATGTTTTTATTGAGTTTTACTTTACAATCCCACTGTATATTTTCTAAATCCACGCCAATCCAATATTTGACTTGTTCTCCCTTTGCGAAAGTTTTATTGCATTTCTTATGATTCCTCAGTCTCGCATAAAATCTACCAGTTAGAAATAATACATAAACTGAGTATAGAGGATGACGAAACACAATTTCAGAAGGGATCAGTCTGGACGCGCAAGAAATGAACCGTAGATAATGGGAGGATCAGTTCTACGGGCGGTGGCATTAAAGATAAAATAAAAAAAACAATTGGATGAATAGACAGAAAACAACTCATTTATGTCATGGCACTCGTGTTGTAACGATAATAAAACTTGTAATGGCAAGCAGCGTGTCGCTGAAAACACTTTTTGTTGACAAACTAAACGAATGCGAGGGTTACTACATAATAAAATCAAAACTTTCAGCAAATTGGCTGAAAGAAATGTGGAACGGACTTACAGTAAACTTTAATTTTTGAACTAAAAATACGGTAAACTTGTGTCGAATAATTATTTTCGAAAAAAATGTGTGTTGAATTTCTCTTTGTTTTACAAAAAACTATTTTGGTTTATTCATTCAGTTTATTAACTTTTATATTCATATATATTATCTACCTGCACATAATATTTATATAAATACTTTTTACATAAATATCCATTTATATTTATAGCCAAAAGGAAAGTGCTGTTGAAATACATAGGTTAAAAAATATTTTAACAAAATATTGAACAAACATAGGTTAATATATATGTATATGGGGCATAAAAGAAATAGTCAGACTAATACGTACATTTTTGGAAAACTGAATTCGATAAAATAGTTAATTAAGATTCGTTAAATCTTTGATGATAAAAGATTCGATTTATTCAAAAACAAAAAGAAATCACTCGCGTACAGAAGCGCGGCGATAACAAAAATTGGTCGGAGCGCGCGTCGACAAAAAACCACGGTGCCGACGGTTGCCGGCAGCATGACAACTGGCACCGTTGGTTTTACAATTCATTACCCTACGTTTTTGTTAGGATTTTTTTGTGTAGACGCAGTTCCCCTTTTGCGCCTGAGTTTTTCTTATTCTATGCATTCATATGAACACTCTAGTGCTTTTTAGAAGTGTGTAGGTCACAAAAGGTACATATTTGAAAAAAAGGGCCAATTATTAATTAATAAAGACCTTTTAAATTCTTGTAAACTATAGACTAATATCTTTAATACCAATGTTTGCAAAAATATTTGAGGTGATTTTGAATTTACAAATAACAGGTTATTTAGAACATATTAATATTTTGAATCAAAATCAGTTCGGTTTTAGGAACAAAATGTCTACAACATTAGCCATATTGATTTAACTCTCTAGTTGAGTTTATAAACAAGGGATATGAAGACGGTCAATTTGTCTATGCTAAACTCCTCGATTTAACGAAAGCGTTTGACTGTGTTTCTCACGATATTCTAATTAAAAAACTGACATTTTATAAATTCAGTCAAACCAGCATCGCACTAATTACTTCATACTTGACAGATCGTTACCGATTTGTATGCTTCGATTATAGAAAATCAGAACCACAGAAAGTCAAGCATGGTGTACCTCAGGGCTCAGTTTTAGGTCCTACTCTCTTTCTAGTGTACATAAACGATTTACCGAATGTAGACCGTATGGCAAATTTTATTTTATATGCTGACGACACTACTATTATAGCCCACAGAAATAACGAAATTAATAGATTGCTAACAGATATGTCTAGAACACAATCTATCACTGATGATTGGTTCAAAGCTAATAAATTAACAGTAAACCAAGGGAAAACAGAAAATATAATATTCACTTTAAAAAATCTTGACACCGATAAGAGCGTGGAACTAACAAACTGTATTAAATTCCTGGGAGTATATATAGATAACAAATTGTCTTGGAAACATCATGTCAATTTCATCTGTAAAAAAAGTTTCCAGGAACCTGTTTTTATTAAGAAACTTGGCTACCCAAATCTCGCAGACATATCTACTCACAGCTTACTATGGTTTAATACATTCAGTTATATCATATGCATTGTTTGTTTGGTGCCATTCACCACATTACTCCTCTGTTTTTGTAATGCAGAGAAAAGCTGTAAGAATTATTGGCCACTTAGGTTATAGAGATGACTGCAAAGGAATTTTCAAGGAATTAAAAATACTGACCTTACCCTCCCTATACACACTTCAATGTTTGCTACATATTAAAACTAATTTACATTTATACAAGCCTCGGAATCTAATTCGTGAACATCTAACACGAAACAGAAATAACATTGATGTGGAATACCTACGCCTAACAAAAACCAGAAATGGATCAAATTATTATTCGGTAAAACTTTTTAATGCATTACCCAGTGAGATCAAGAAATTTTGACCAGTACAAGCGATTCTTTAAAAAAATTCTAACAGAAAACCCTCTATATAAAATTAGTGAATTCTTTCTTTTGGATTTTAGTAATCTACGATAATTCTAAAACTTTCATTTTGACTAGTATTGATGTTTCGTTTTTGTATATATTTTTATTTTGTACTTTGTGTTATTTGTATTTTATTTTTGTATTCTTGTTATTTTTATTTATAAAATTGTACAATTTGACCTGTGTAAACACTACTAAGTGTATAACCAATAAATTATTTATTTATTTATTTATTTATTTATATGAAAAATGCTTTCGGCAGGATTTGCACTGGCACCGTTGTCATTCTGGGGACAGGTTTTCATGACGAATCGATTATAAAACATTAGAATCGTGTAGGTTTTCAAGGTAGAAAAAAATTACTGGGCTATTGGACTATTATTTTGGAAACAGAAATTATTGTCACCAAAAGTTTTTTCAAACTCTAATATTAAAAAAAATCCCATACGGTTCCAACTGTATGGCGGACACTGTATATTACCATAATATTACGCCTATATCGTTTTCATAAACAAATCTCTCAATTTTCCTGAAATTTCCCGAACAAATTGCACGGAATTTCTTCTCAAGAAATGCCGCATTGTATTCAACCGAAGCACTGCGAATATAACTGCCCTTGCGGCTACAGCTAGTTTATAAATTAAATGTTTTCTCGTCAAATATGTTGCCTTCATTATTAATCGTTGCGGCTTCAGCCATCTACATGTATTTCGTTCTTCCCGATGTTTGCTGCTCGAACGCCCTGAGCGTCTCGCCGCAAAACAAATAATACAAGCAGATAACACGGAAAATCATACCATACCGACACAATTACGTATTCTGCCCCAAAATTGGCGTTTTGTTGATATCGTTAGCATAACAAACTCCCGTCGAATTCTCTACATGAAGGGGAATATTAAATGCTGCCTATTAGGAGCAATTTTTCAAAAACAAAAGCATTGCTTTAGATTCTGATGCCTCTAACGGAAAGTCAAAGGGTAAGGGAATCAAATTTTTTATGCTAAATCAACTGTAAACTTTTGGGACTCTGGTCTTTTAGGCAGTGGCGGCTCGTGGGTGTGTTACATGGGTGGGCACAGGGGTATGTTAGTAGGATTACTTATTAGCTACCAATGGCGCCGCAGGCAAACATTTTTAAAATTTTCAAGGTCATGCGTTTTACTGACACTTCAGAATTTCAATGAAAAATTCTTTTATACAAAAATATAGACTTTCACAAGAATAATTTTTTGGGATTTGGTAGTCACGAATATTGAGGGCTCAAATATATGTGAAAAACATGTGAAAAAAATTTGATATAGGTATCTTACCGTCATTTGTAGAGGAAATCAGCTCACCTGTCCTTATTGGTCACAAAAATGTTAATCGCCTTTTCATTAAGGTCCCGGATTTGTTTCACAAAATTTAATACAATTAATTATTTCATTTAAATTATGTCTGTTTTTATCCACATTTTCATTGTGACGTCTTATATTTTCACGATAAGCACTATCAAGCTGTTGCCTTATGTCTACCTTTCCCAATACACTAAAATCTAAGATGTTATGTAAATGTTTTTCATTGTAGCTAGCATGTTCCTTAGCTCGTTCATTTAAATGTTTTAAATCACTCACCCCTTCTTGAGTCCATGCACTTCGTTTGCCACCCATCACTAAACAAATAAAACAAAACAGTTTTTTTCTTTTAGGACACCCACATAACCACTTAAATCTGTCGTAGACACGACTATTAAAATTTCGTGAATAATTTTGCGATTTTCCTACGTCTGTTTTGGAAATAATCAAATCGGGTATCGGCTTTCCTAAACGTTTAATTTCCGTTCGGATCTCGTATGTAATATCTTTATTAGTCAATAAAAAGTCCACCGAATTCATTTTGAAACGTTTCACAATCAAAAACAGTAAAAACACACTTCTCAGCGAAGAAAATAAACAATCACTAAAAAAAGGTCACTCAACAAGTGTGGCCCGTTCAGCTGATTTTCGAACGATTTAACGATGTCTGTTTGCTGCAATCGTCTCCAAACATTACCAGTCACCGAAAAAGCCCGATTAAAAACGAGGGCTGAGAAACTGTGTGCCCTCGCCCACGCGCGCGAAATGCGAGAATTCAGACTACGGTGGCTCGGTGCTCGATCAATAGTCTGTCATATATATGTGATAAAAATCATAATTTGTGGTATAAAAGGAATAATAATTAGAATATGAATAGTTTGTGGTATACAATTAATTGATATTATTGTAACAATAATTTATAGTAAATTAACACAAAAGAAATATTTTCTTTTGAAATTTGGGCTGGGCACGTGCCCCTGTGCCCTTTATCACCAGCCGTCACTGCTTTTAGGTACTCTGTTTTTGAGGTAAGTGGTTAATTTGTTCAAGACTTAAGAGAAAATTAAAATTAAAGAACTATAAACGCAGGTACACAGTGTGTAAATTGGCACAATTATAGTTTATGGTAGTAACAATACGGAATATTTAGTCGAAATATATAATCTACAGTGTGGAACAGCCAAATGGAATAAATTCAGTAGCCCCATTATTATGCATTTTTTTTTAAATCCTGAGACACGTCAATTTCTAATTCTAAAATGACGTCTTGTGACATAAAAATGTCATCCCTAAATTCAACCCCCTTCACGTGACAGCTACAACCCCTAAATTTTCAAATTAAAAGTAGAGGCTTGTGATGCTTCATTTGAAAGGTTTTTTCAGTCTCTAATCGAAACTGATATGGTTTCTAAATTTTATTGGAAATTCGTTACATTAAGATAAAAAACAAAACATTGTTAATGCAGCAGATATTCAAAATGCATGCCTCCAGCATCTTGGCAGCATCTTAGGCGTGAATAGAAATGTCTTCTAACGTTAGTTAATATCTGCGCGGTAATCGACCTAATTGCAAGTGTTATTCTTCGTCTTAAGTCAGCTAAATCGTCGGGTTTGGTTTTGTAGTCAGTTTGTAGTTTTTACATATCTCCATAGGAAGAAGTCCAAAGGCGTGAGATCAGGTGATCGCGCAGGCCATTCTACAGAACCATGTCTTCCTATCCAGCGATTTGGAAAGATTGTGTGGAGATATTGCCGGACATTGACTTCGTAATGTGCTGGTGCACCATCCTGCTGGAACCATATTGCATTACCTGGAAGATGTGGGTTTCCTTCAGCTGGATACAAGTTTGCCATCGTCGGTACAACATTATTTCGAAGCAGCGCTAAATAAGATTCTCCATTCAAATCTCCGTCAATGAAGAAGGGACCAATGATATTTTCTCCAATTATTCCTGCCCAAACATTAACTTTCGCAGGGTTTTGCGTGTGTAGTTCCCTCATCCAGTGACGATTTTCTCTCGACTAGTAACGACAATTTTATTACAGAATTATGGAATTACAATTAGGGAATGTCGGCAATTACAGACATTTATTTTTTGTTATTATTAACATTTCAGAACCTAAAATTGACAAATAGTGTTACTTATAAAAATTTTATTTTAATGTAACGAATTTCCTACGTTGAAAAAACTTTTTCTCGTTAATTTCTTTAGATTAGTGTTAAAGTTTCTCTAAGTAAACTTTCTCTAAATTAGTGTTAAAGTCTCAAATGTATGTGGGGCATTTCACGCCAACTAAGTGAGGTCAAAAATAAAAAAAAAACAAAGGGGAGGAAACTAACTTTCCTAAAATTTTAGATTTATTGAGCCACAAGGAGAGGGGATGGTGAGGGTGAGAAAATAAAAATTTTCGTTTCGTATCATACTTTTCGAAATTTCGATTTTAAACTTTCAATTCTCAAAATAAGGCGAAAACTACCCTCAATAAGTTTGAAAATATTTTTATCGTATTCTACGCAAAAAAAAAACACATCGAAAACCATTGGAACCTTTTTTTATTTTTTTCATTTTTTTTACCGAGAAAAATTGAAAGTTTAGAGTCGAAACGAAAATTTTTATTTTCTCACCCTCACCATCCCTCTCCTTGTGGCTCAAAATTTTAGGGAAGTTAGTTTTTAGCAAGCACTATCGATTCTGATATGTTTCAAAGATTTTTTTTTGACCTCCCTTATTTGGCGTGAAATGCCCCATATACATGTATTTATTAAATGTTTCCTACACTTTCTTAATTATTTCATTTTTCTGGATTATCTCCAAATTGTATTTGGTAATTGAACAATTCAGTTAAAATAAAGAAAATATACAGCTGCTTTTAAGCTCAGGAGGTTAAGTTACCTTAATTCACAGATTCATTTTCTGCTAACCACTTTTGGGCATGTATACACATACGTAGTCTAGTGCATGGTATGTATTTCGTTATTTATCTGATCCTAGAGAAATTGGCTAAGAATAATTCTCCTAACAAAATACAGTATAATTTGTTGACTTTAACTTTACCTTCCTTATATTTTAGTGGTTATGTAAACGTGCCCTGAAAGGTTGTTATCCTTAATTATCCCATTTCGTCTTTCTTCGGCTTTGTTTACATTGGAAATTAATATAAACTGTCTGAATACGTATACCCACTACCGCATTTATTGTCTTTTGTGTCTGTTTAAGATTATCCTGAAATGTAGATGGCGCTTTGAGAGTACATTACGACAAAGCGAGGGGGTGGGAGGGTTGGGCCCTTTGTGCAAAGTTCGTCTTTGTCTTCTTTCGCGAGTAAAAGCCCGAACGCAAACCAAAATCAGTTAGGTTTTTATTCACGCACGGCCAAATTCTTTTCTTTACACGCCTTAAAATATTCATGCCCTAATTGTATACAGGGTGTCCATATAATGTAGCAACGAGCAGAAATAAGTATAGGCATCGTAAGTATAATACGAGGTGTGTAAATTAAGTACTGAGACTGGCAACATAGCGTCCTATCTGGCAACATTGCGGAGACGGAACTTGGAAGGGCGGTAGGTTAACATGTAATGAACCTTCAGTACAAGTTTGAACTTGTTACAGTCATTTGTTTGTTCTGTGTGTTTGGTTTTCGTTTCGGTTTATTTCACGTGGAGTGAAATACATTTTGAGCAACGGTGTGCTGTTAGGTTTTGCCTCAGAGTTGGACACAGCGCAACGGATACTTTTGCAAAACTTCAACACGCCTTCGGAATAATTGGCACCGAATTGTCTGCGGAATTTGATGCATCATCTCTTAAAACTTTCACAGCGGAAAGTTTAGGGACCTCTTAAGGGAGCAAATTAACTTTAGATGGTGCAATAAAACTTTTGTCTGGAGAACTGTGCAGTTATTTGAATACAATTCCGAATCGATTGAAAATTAACAACTCGAGTGGAACCTTTTACAGGTTTATTACGTTCTTAATTAATATTTCAGAAATTGAAACAAATCGTATCAATATTGGACGAGATCTTCTTTAAGTGGCATCTTATTCGGTAATAATAGACGTTTATTCGTTGAATAAATCTTCGCAGAACAAAAGAAATTGAACAGTGAACAAGGTTTACTCAAATTACAAGGTTTAAGTTGAGTATCATTATAGATTTTCTCTTCAAAGATAAATGTATTTTTTAACAATCGTTTTTAAATTAAATTTTTTTTGTTTCGGCTCCAATCAGTTAAGTAAAAACGTATTTCATTATTTCTTACAACTATTATTTATTCATCTTAAACGAGTATACCGGATGTCTACGAAGATAAAGTACACTCAACAACTTATGAACGTATTTCGGGTTCTCACTGTTGCAAGTGGCTTGACATTTGGAGTATTTTACTATATTTTATTACTCTTACTCTCTTATTATATTTTATGTTTTTCCATTGCCAACTATTGAAGATCTGAGAAACAAATAACAACTTTAGATTTTTGGGATGGAACACTGTATATACACTAATGGAAAAAATTAAAGGGTCAAAAAACTTTTACTAATTTTTAATGAATTTTTAAGAATGCTGTATCTCAGTGAAAAATGGTCTTATCGAGGTCTAAAAAAAAGCATTTTGAAGCTTCTAGTTTCTAGTTTTGAGATATTTCGGCAAAAAATGTTTAGAGCTACACGTTTCGCGCAATTTTAGTTATTTATTAGTTTAGTATTAGTGGGAGAAGAAAATTTTGCGAGTGTTTTTTGCTTTTTTTTCAAGTCCACGAGCTTGCATTTTTTTTTCTAACTTAGCCATGCTATGGACCGGATAGCTTGTTTATTCAGCTTCAATTTGCTTTTTTTTAATCTCGATACGATCATTTGTTGCTGAGATATCGAACTTTAAATCAAAAAGGACCATTTTGTCTTTGATCGACGATATCTCAGCAACCAACGCTAGCACCGAAAATCTAAGGGCAGTTCTGAAAACTGGAGTAAAAAAATCGCAGCAGAACCTTGTAGGGGTACAAAGTTCTGCTGCGATTTTTGAGGAGAATTTTTTTTATCCGTGACACGAATTTGTCATGTGTAATGGATGGTTTTTCTGAACATCAATGGCTGAAATTCAAATCCTCATGAAATGACCATTGTTGCGTGTGCCTTTTACAGTTGAATATACCCCCAAAAATCATGCAGTTACATTACGATCTAACGATCCGTTTTCTTGTTGCAAACGGTCATACTTTTGAAAAAAATAAAGGGTCGCGTTTTTTGAGCTTAAACATGTCCTAATCATAGCTAAAGTGAAAAAAAAATTGTTTCGAGCGTATTCACATTTTTTTTTTGCAAATACTGTTGAAATTTACAAAA
Organism: Aromia moschata; assembly: GCA_029963805.1. Lineage (NCBI taxonomy): Eukaryota > Metazoa > Arthropoda > Insecta > Coleoptera > Cerambycidae > Aromia > Aromia moschata. Next base: position 472,011 of record JAPWTK010000301.1, on the reverse strand, counting down.
AAAAATCAAAAAAAGTTTTTTGAAAATTGAAAAAAATTTTTTTAAAGGCTTCCAAAACTTTTGATTTTGGAAGCCTTTTTGTAGTGAAAAATTTTGATTTTTCACCACCGTCGGCATTAGCATTACCCAAAGCGTACCACGTGGAGGTTGCACGATTGGATTTACGCTTCTTACATACACGTCTGTGTCTATGTGTGTTTGGGTCTGTTTGTCTGATGTTTTTGATCATCAATTTTTATTTTAATTTAAATTAATGTTGATGACCCAAATTGCGTTTCCACCCTGATTCATACGTGCTTAGGATACAAATTTGTGATCGATTTTCGTGCTAACTGAACACCTAAAAAAACAGTAAATCCGATCATGCAACCTCCACGTGTTACGCTTTGGGTAATGCTAATGCCGACAGTAGTGAAAAATCTTTGAAAATTCCTCTTTTCGTTTCTGTAACTTGTAACTTAGGGCATTTACCTTAATTAACGATTTTTCGAACTCATGCTTTGAGGCCTTATAAAATGAGGGTAATACAAAATAAAACAACAACTTAGGTAAGTTGAAATGACCTTGAAATTAACTGCTCCTAATTTTAAAGTTTTAATTAAAATCGATTTTTAATAATCTAGTGGCAAAAATAGTGTTACGTATTTCTCTCTAAATAATTCTGTTCTTCAATAATTCCAAACACGTTTATTCCGACTTTACAACTCGTCGATCTTAACCGTATAACATCCAAATAACAATGAACTCTATCCTAGCAACAACACCACTATTTATAGTTTTTACATGTTCTAGAAAACTCGTTTTACATCTAGAATATTTAATATGTCATTCCATACAATTCTTTACTAACAGCTAGTGTATAAACTAAATAGACTAAGTATATAAACTATAAAATGTAATAACTGTCAGCTGTCACTAATCACACTTAGCAAATGTCACAATATAATGGTTTGATGTTTCTTTTACTTCATCAGCAGCAATCCACACAAATATAAACTGAAATTTTGGCAGGATTTAAAAAAAGTAATTATTCAGATGCCTTCTTACTACAAACAACTTGTAGATTAAAATTATACAAAAATTAACAAAACGCGAACATTATATGGAGAAAAAAAACGTCATCAAATTTGACCGAGAAAAAAAGACGTATTTCTATTCTTGATCGAATTTATAACCTTATTTACTTGTCAAGACTGTCACATCATATGACAGCCATTGTTTATTTTACAAATTGTGACAGTCACTTGTCAAAAGTTTGACATAACCGAAAAGCTTAGACATGACCGATATTTCCATCTCTCTCGTTCATAGCCAGAGTTGATGACGTTTTTTGGGATGTCGCTATATATTAAATAATTGCGCTATAACATCCGAAAATATTACCACGCACCGTAAACGCGAAGAAAAATCGATAAACGAACTATAACATTTTTTATCAGAATCCCATCTTACCCGAACGCTTTAATCAATTTGTTTACTCACGTGGATAGAAAAAAAAATCTATTCCAGTCAGCGGGATGATAACCATCAGGTTAGGGGTGTAATCCTGTAAAAAATGACAGCGCTTATCCGGTGATTTCTGTAATTTTTCTTCTTATGATATATCTAGAATGAAACTGTACGAAACCAAGCAAACTAAAGGTTGACGTAAAATATTTTTTCTTTCCTACCTTACGCCCACGTGTATAGAGTGTAACGACCACGAACATCGAAAAATATAAAACCATACTCTGTTCTCGACGCGTATTTCGACAACCATGTTGAAATCATCAGGAGATCGATAATCACCCATCAACGTGGTGCGTGAAATGCAAGTAGCATACAGGGCCCCCCAGAATTATTTAATTAGGCTATAACTCTAATATTAATAAAGATATCGGACTCTCAGCCAGCATTAGAGCAAAAAGAAGCATTATAGATATTTGCAAGAATGTCAAACAAAAACTTTGCTTTAAACCGACAAAAATTATTTATTCTTTGTTTGTATTAATTTAAATGTCAAATTTACATGGCATTCTTTAGCAAAAGTAATGTTTTAAAACTGCATTACTTTTTCCGTTATTAGAGGAAACGAGTGAATCGTAATAAATAATTTTTTTCTCGCTTATTTTTTTTTTTCAAAAATTGCAAAATTTTGTGACTGAATAGAGAAAAATATGCTTTTTTCATAACGAAAAAAAAAGTATGGGTGCCATTAAAAAAATGGTTGCCATAGGAACAAAAAAAAGGAAGATATCAACAAACTAAAAAACTTTAAAACCTACATGGTAATGAACAAAATAACTTTTATATTGAACTTTTTTTGTTTAACTTTGCAAATAACAAAGTTAAAGCCATTATGTGATAGTTTTGTACCACCATGTATAAAATATGCCAAGGAACAGAGATATAAGCGGAAATGTGAAAAAAATACGTTTTTTTTCACAAATTGTTAATTTAAAAAATTAGCGGACATATACATAGTGAACCGTCAAAACTAGCCCTATATGTTTCAAGAACACTTTTTGATGATTTTAGCCCCCTGCCTACTGGACTACTCGTACTATGTTGGTTGTGCGCAGTTCGCAAGCTATTCTTGGTGTACCATCGGTGTTTTTAACAAGGCAAATTACGGATTTGCGTACAAAAAAAAGTAAGATAACGAAAACAGATATGTTTTATTCATAGAGTACTCAACTTTCTGCAACTTGAGGCCAGGACGGTGATCTCTTAGGTCCTTTGTGTTTGCAAACAAAACAAATACGCAAGAAAAAACGTTATCCATAATTTAGTATAATCGTATTAGGACATAATACCGCACGATCGGCGTTTTTTTATCGTATTTACTTTATATTTATGACTCGTGTTATTTAAGAAAATTGCCCCTCGTGCTAATGCATAACGTAAAAAGTTTCATTTTACTTTCCCATAAGAAGTTGGCCGAATAAAAGCAAACAACAATAAAAAACATTACGGTAATTGGAAACAAAGGGAGTCCATATTTCTCTTTCTCACCGCCTGCTACATAAACTCCTGCGCGTATAAGAATGGGGAGATCGAGGAGAGAATCAGCATTTTGAAACACAAAAAGTGTCTATAGTAAAACGAAATTATGCCATTCAGAGTTATTGTTATTATTATTACGATGAGGACTAAGTTAATTCACTTCGGAAACCTCCCAAATTTTGGAGCGGTATTTGATGAGGTTGGAAAATTAGTTTAGGTTTATTATTATTAATAGTTGGGTTATGATACCTCTATAATATACATTCCATAGGAAGACACAAATAAAAGCAACACAATATACAGGGAGTCACATTGTTACTTTGTTAATTGACTAAAAAGCATTGAATTGAATAAAAAACATTGTATTGATTTGTATTGATGCATTGAATTGTCAGCTCTAGGTGGTTATTTTTTTTTACTGATATAGGCACCGATGGTAAATTTGAATAAAAATGACAAAGACGTCGATGATACATTTTAATAAAAATACATCATTGTGAACCATAGAAAGCATATTTTTTTCACGTACTATGGCTGGGAACGATGCTGTATTTTCGAATACAGCACCGTTTGGCAACCCAAAAAAAAGAGCTATTGGAGTCAAAAATTTCGACTTCAGGCTTTTCCCATAAAAAGCGACACTTTTGCGATTTTGGCCACTTTTTTTGCATTTTTTCGCAGTTGAAAAAAATATGTTTATGGTTCAACTCTTAATTCGGATTCGACAATCAAAAAACATGAGAAATGAATTTTGAATTATGCGACAATTCTGTTTGCCTTCATCTGTTTGCCTTCTTTTTGCATTTTGATAGAGATAACGAGCTAACCCACCACAACTAACCCCTGATTCGGATTTAGCGACTCAAAATACGTATAGAATAAGTGGTTTGATTTGTTTTGTCATCTTTATCAAACATGGCGGAGGCGCTAATGTTAAATTTAATTAAACATATTATTTAATTAAATATGTTACAATATACAGACAGTTTTAATAGAATGTTTACACTTTAAACTTAAATTATTCGAAAACCTTTGAATGCAATGTTAAAAAAGTATATAGTATCTTAAATATGTGCGCAATATACTATGACAGCGATACATGTTTTAAGAGGTAAATACTGGTGTGCCTTCGTGACCAGCATCGTACAATGGATTCGGAAGGGTAAGATGAACGACTCACTGTTTCTGTGTCGTTTACAAAGTTGGCTGAAAAACATCCCTCTTTGTGGAATTATACATTAAGCGACCGGAGCAAACGGATATAACATGCCCGGAACAAAATTGCTACTGAGCTAAAAAAAAAAAACGCTTATAGGGATGTCACCGTACCATTTTTTTGTTTCATTCTCCGTTTTAAAAACTCACGCATCACAAGATTTGTCCGTCCATATATTGGAAAGGACTATTAATATTGATAAAAAAAATGGAATATGAAATTGTTCGATTGCTTACCTTACCGCAGTCTGTGATAACGTAAATAAAATAGATATAAGTATTGTATCTGTGGTTTCCATTGTATCCATTAATCCCATCATAAAATGCTAAAAGCATTTGTGTCGAGCTCTAGAAAAATTATGAAATTGAATCTTCTAAAACACAAATTATTCGTTGCCGTTTTCTTGTGTCACATTTGATAACAGAATTATAAAAAAATCACAATAAAATTATTTAAACAAATATTTCCATTTTGAGATGTAATTTTTGTGAAAGGTTATTCCCCCATAACACTGCATTTTTTTGTACTTCAATATGTGTAAGTGAGTCCTAAATTATTTTGATTTGGTTTAACAATGAATAATGGAGGGTTTATTATTCATTTATTTGCACTAACTGTTAGTGGATTGCTCGAATTTTTTTAAAATTTCCAAATGCCGTCGAGATGTATATCAAATTAATCCAAAAAAACACTTTTTTACCTAGCACTGCATTTTTTTGTCCTTCAGTATGTGTAAGTGAGTCCTAAATTATTTTGATTTGGTTTAACAATGAATAAATGAAGTCCAAAATTTTTCTCGAAAAATTTTGAAAATCTGACCTTGGATTCTAAACGAGCAGGTCTTTTTTACGTAAGAAAACATTGACCTGCTATTGAATTTCAAACATTTTTTAGTGTTTCCTAATCAAAATACTAATCAACTGTTTAATGTACAAATGGTCCTTAATGGGTTTTTCAAATATAGAGAAATTCACAAAAATAAAAATTTCAAAATGCGATATCGCAGCGAAAAAAAAAAGATATTTGAGCAAACTCAAAAGCATTTAAAAGAGCAAGGCCTGTACTTTAAGATGCTGTTCATAGCTTTTTGAGAAAAAAAAAATACGATGCTAATTTTAACGACCAAAATTTGCACTTTTAGATTAGGATGTCTCGAAACCCAGAACCAATTGAGAGATTTGGACCTCGGATTCAGATTCAGCGCATCAAAAACCTTTGGACAAATTCTGGTTTCTGGGTTAAAATCTTGTCGGCCTGTGATTATTAGATATTCATAAACTTAAAAATTTCAAAATGCAATATCGCAGCGAAAAGAAAAAATATATTTGAGTAAACTCGACGTCATTTAAAAGGGCAAGTCATGTACTTTAAGATGTTGTTAATAGTTTTTTGAGAAAAAAAATTGCGATGCTACATAACCTCAAATATAGGCCAAAATCGCTTTTTTGCACTTTTAGGTTAGGATATCTCGAAAATCAGAGCCAATTGAGAGATTTGGATTCGGATTCAGCGCATCAAAAACCTTCGGAAAATATATTTTGGTTTCTGGGTTAGAGGGTCGGCCTAATTTTGTCGGCCTGTATTATTTTGATTTGGTTTAATAATGAATAAGGGAGGGATTATTATTCATTTGCTTGTTAGTGGATTGCTCGAATTTTTTTATAATTTCCAAATGCCGTCCAGATGTATAGAGACATCCAAAAAAAAACGTCATCAACTCTGGCTATGAACGAGAGAGATAGAAATAGCGGTCATGTCTAAGCTTTTCTTTTGACAAGTGACTGTCACAATTTGTAAAATAAACAATAGCTGTCATATGATGTGATAGTTTTGACAAATAAATAAGATTATAAATTCGAATAAGAATAAAAATACGTCTTTTTTTCTCTTGGCCAACTTTGATGATGTTTTTTTTTTTTTGGTATATATAAAATTAATCCAAAAAAAACACTATTTACCTAGCACCGCATTTTTTTTGTCGTTCAGTATGTGTAAGTGAATATTAAATTATTTTGATTTGGCTTAACAATGAATAAGGGAGGGGCAGCGTTTTTGGCTCACCCGGTGCGTTCTATTAAAGGTACAATGGAAATGGGTCTTAAGGTCGGGAAAGCTTTAAATTCTGAGCAGGAGTGGCAATATATTTCGGGAAGGCGCGCTCCCTCAAGCTTATGCTATTCCTTTTTTATCTAGTGAATTTACGGAGTCTCCTAGAGGAAAACGCTGTGCGCCGGCAAACATTAATAATACATCGTAATGCGATGTGTTCATGCCTTCGCCCAGTGATTTATCAAAAATACGAGATGACGCCGGTAGCAACTGCGCCCCGTTATTGTGTATTATTGTTAATATTATTATTTCGCCGGAAGGACGTGACGAATGTGCAGTGTTTGCATAGCGCATTCCAGCGGCGTGCAGCGAAGTGCAAACTTGTACGGATCGGTGTCACACTACGAGTTATTAAAAACAAAAACCAAGCTTCACAAAGACCAGCTATTGTTAACACGGTGGTTATTTTATCGTCACAACCCCATTTTATTCGTAAATGGCTAAATGAAATTGTAATCTTCAAAAAGTATTATGTTTCTACCATCAGCGATCAGAATTTGGCACGGATAAAAAGAAAGAACACATAAATATAAAATGGGTAATTCTTTTACAAACCGTACGGATTTTGATGAAAATTGACCGACACATCTCCGATTTAGCTGAAACTTTTTTTCACGGATTCTATATCGAAAAATAAGAGATACGTGTCCGAGGATTTTTTTTTCACATATATTTTCGATAATACAAGTGATCGAAAATTTGAGAATAGCGAGTCTTTTGGCTTGGAGACTCATTTTTAAAAATGTATAACTCCGGTTCTATTTGAGCTACAAACTTCTTATTTATTGGTAAATATGTATTTGGTTTGTAAAATTACTTGTATTAAAAAAAAGAAACGACATGAGGCAAAAAATGTGGCAAATAAATTTAAAAAAAGGTGATTTTAAACGTTTTTTTCAATTTATTTGAAAAGTATGAGGTTATGACGAAAAACAGTTAAAACAAAATTGTAGATCTTTTTATCATCTACAACTTTTATATTTAATTTTTGTTGATCCGAGCTATAGTTTTTGTTTATTAACGAAAAACCGTTTTTTTTGACGTGTAGCGCTATATAAATTAATGTTTTAACAATAGTAATAATAAAGGAACCATATTTTGAAAATATGTTTTTTTATGTAAAATTTGGCGGAGAATACGATAAGAATATAAAAAACTTGCTACGAGGGCCGTTGTTAAAAATTGATTTAACAATTAAATTGTTAATAACAATATGATTTGTTAATAATTTTTATTTAAAAATATTTTTTTCTCAATTCAGTCCTTTAGCTTTAAAATGAAAAAAGAAGAAGTCTGTAGCTCAAATAGAACCGGAGTTATGAATTTTTAAAAATGAGTCTCCAAGCCAAAAAACTCGCTATTCTCAAATTTTCGATCACTTGTATTATCGAAAATATATGTATGTGAAAAAAAAATCCTCGGACACGTATCTCTTTATTTTTCGATATAGAATCCGTGAAAAAAGTTTCAGCCAAATCGGAGATGTGTCGGTCAAAAAGGTGTTCGGTTTGTAAAAGAATTACCCATATACAAGGCGTAGCGAGCTTTTTTTTCCAAATTATAATACATCTATTTCCTAAAAAGTTATGACCCAATTTACACTACATTCTTATGTTGCAAAGTATTTGATGGTAGGCCATATATTTCTATGAAGTGGTGAGAAAAGATCATAAACCATAACAAATATTTTATGTTCGCTGACTCTTACCCAAAATTAACATTAGAAATAAAATGTAGATAATCCTGCATAGTGCTCATTAATATCACAGGTTTAGAAAAAAGAGAAACAGTTGTCTGGATCTGGGATCAAACCATACGTTTCTAATGTATTTTTCGACGCTGAATTCGAATCCATTTTTAGTTTTACTATATCACGTCAGAATTTTGAGATATCCTAACCTAAAAGTGCAAAAAAAAAAAACACGGTTTGTTGTTATACTTAAGGTTATGTAGTTTTGCGAATTTTTTTTCTCGAAAAACCATGTGTGGGCATTTGATCTTCGACATGCTCATTTTTGCTTTTTTGGATCTTGGAGAGCTTGAAGTGTGTCATTCCATGCTTTGGCGCTTGGTTTCCGGGTCGTACTCAAACACCCAAGTCTCATCACCAATAATGACACGTTCCATAAAATGGGAATCATTTTCAATCGATTCCAAAAAGTCAGGACACCTTTCTCTCCTGATGTCGGTTTGTTCCTGCGAAAGGTTTCTTGGAACCATTTTTGCGCAGATTTTTCTCATCCCCAATTTGTCAAGATAATATCTGTAATTACCGTGTTCTATAAAATTTATTGACCAGAAAAGTATCATAAGAGGCTTTGTAGGGTATAACTTTTGAAGCTAAATATAATCTAATTGATTTAGAACTAGGAACGTTTTAGTTTTAAATGAAGAATCACAACACCCCTGTTATCAAAATGTACGGCTCACAAATTATACTTTTAGCACATATTACTACAAACATATGCGGCATTGAGTGAGAGACACATATTATTTTAGACAGAGAAAGAGGTGTATCCTAGTTAAAGGGATGGATGAACCAATTACAAAATAAACTCTTCGACCAACTACAGTTTCACGTTCTAATATCATTGGGCACCGAATTTTTCAGCTGTTAAACTAGGTACTTTCTCAAAATGAACGTTTTCCATACCTGTATACAAAAGTCAATACACGTTGTAATGATCAAGTAAACCACTATTATCTATCTATTACAGCTCAATGTTTGCTCTATCATTACTGCGCGATTTTATTCAGGTACGTAACAAAAAGTATATTTGCTTTTTAAGGTAATATATGTTTGTCTGTTAAAAGATAAACTGTCTACGTATGACATGGAAGTGGATAATTGTGTGTAACACATGCAAAATAAAATTATACCTTTCAACCATTAATCGAAACACGATATAACTTTCCATAATACTATCCGTTAAATAAATACGTATTTTCTTTCATATTTTTTATTCCACATTACTCGATTATTTTTCCAATTACTCATATAGTCCAGGCTAGATAGTTTATTTTTTGAAAAGAGTCCTGAATAAGGTTTCTCGGCGCGATAATTAGGTAAAAAATAGTAGAAATTGATTGTGTATGTTTTGGATAAAATCGGTATGTAGAAATCTTAGTTAAAAAATCGATAAAAGTGCCGAAAACCGTTTTTTTTTTGCGGATTAAGGGACGAAAAATATTTTTTTTTCATAAACAAAAAATAGTACGTTGTAGCGCTTGAAAAAAACGAAAAAAAATGAGTTTTTGGTGATCAAAATCTAGTAGGGAATTTAATGACGAGTAATTTAAGCCCAGGAAAAATGCTCTACGACCATTTTTCGGCTTGTTCAAGCCGTTTTTCGAAAAGATCTTTTTTTTTAGTTTTTTTTTCGATTTATGTACAAAGTTCTGAATATTTTTGCATGAAATTTTTTTCTGCAGATAGGCACGACCAAAAGCTACAAAAGCACCATTTCTGTGACCATTAGAACCCTTGTAATTCGATTTAAAAAAATGGGCATTTTTCATCGGTTTTTATTTTTTTGTGCAAAAACTTCTGAACCGATTATGATCACCAAAAATTCGTTTTTTTTTTTCGTTTTTTTCAAGCGCTACAACGTGCTATTGTTTTGTTTTACCAAAAAAAAAAATATGTTTCGTCTCTTAATCCGCAAAAAAAAAAAACGGTTTTCGGCACTTTTATTGATTTTTTTACTAAGGTTCCTACATACCGACTTTATCCAAAACATACACAATCAATTTCTACTATTTTTTACCTAATTATCGCGCCGAGAAACCTTATTCAGGACCCTTTTTAAAAACTGAGAACTTTTCTACTATATTGCCTGGATTGATAGGGTATTAAGGGACCTAAGAACGCAAAATTAGTATCTTTTTTTTTTTATAATTTCAACCCCTGGATTCTAATTCTTCAATACAAGCCCGACATTATTCCAATTTGGAACCAAATTATATTCAGCTTCTCTCATTCAGACTCACGCAATTAATTAATAATCCTTTAATTTTACGGTTTTATTTGAGACATGGCCTAATTTTAAATTTAAATTTAATTATTTTAGGGTTCCATAAAACACTGCACACTTAAAGTGGGATTCACGACGTCTCATTCTCTGACCCTAAAGTTGGCAAAACATAACTAATTCAACTTGTTTAGGTTGGAAGGCCGTGTATCTTTAATCAGGGGTCTTTGTAATGTGTTAACTGCATCCTAAAATAAACATATTTGGGGGTAAATTTAATTTCTTAGGGGGGGTCCGTTTTCTTATTATATTTAAAATATTTAAAAAGTTATGGTCGATTTATTATTTAGTGCACTATATATTTTTCTCGTAAACTGCTAGCTAAATTAATATCATTTTTGTATAAGAATGTATCAGTTTACCTGTTTTTACTAAAAATTAAGACGGAAATAAAAAATATAGCTTAATTATTGTAAGCATCGCGACACCGATTTTTTTTTATATCAAAATACCTAGCTGTTTTTTTGTACTTTCTTTATTTCAAAAGTTATAGCCGATTTCCTGATGAATTACTTTATAGTTAATATTGCAACATTTGGAATTGATTTTCCCGATGCCATTACTCATTCAACATATACATAATACATAAGTAAATATGTTTTTATTTACAACAAAAAATATATGTACCTAGTAAACCTAGATTTTGATAACTGAAATATTGTATAATTTATAATAAACAAATATCTTTAGATATTTAAACAATAAATAATATACATACAAATGCTTATATAGACGCAAAATCTTATATAAGACGCTCTCCATAGGCTATATAGTCATTCTTAAATTGCAACGAAACTTACTAGTCTTTGATTTTTGGAGGTCGTTGATCACGAAAAAAAAGGCTTTGGGGTTGACACGCCCTAAAAAAGTACCCCCGATTCTGATAGCAATGTAAGATCGAGTTTTGAGTAAAAATATAATTTCATTTTATATTTCATGTGTCTTTGCACTATGAACGGTGGCAGATGCCCCTGAGGGAATATCTCGTGGACATTTCTGATAGTAAACGAATGAAAACCAATTCTTGTTGTTATTTCCAGGGGTGTTTCTAAGTTAGACGGTATTTGAAAATATGTTTACGCGTAATAAATTACTCGTTTAGAATCAACTGAAAATACTGAAAACGCAGAAATAATTCTAAAAACTAAAAAAAAGCGAGATACTAAAAACTCAAATAAAAAAAATAAATACTAAAGTCTCTTAAAAAATATTAAAAAAATAGAGAGACCGTCAATCAGTCACACACTGAACGGCAAAATGATTCCAAAATCAACATAAAAACCAATCCGATTTTGAATCGACGGAGGGAAAATGTGTTTACGCTTCGGATTGGCTAGTGACAGCCTACTATGTTTTTTCCAACCTATTCTTGTATATTATCTATTTCAGGAATATTTTTTTTTTAGTTCAACTGAATTATTGACTGACCCTTGAATGGCCAATAAATATTTTATAGTGAACGTCGTTTAAAATTTGATAAAATAATTTTCTTACCCAGTAAGAGAAAAAAGGAGCAATACGTACTCTCCCCTGAAAAGGGTAGAGTATTATATACTTTATTGTTGTAAACAAAATGCATCTTTCCTGATTTTTGGAGAATTTTCTACTCTCAAAAACTTATTGCAAAGTAATATTGTAGATATTTACGGCAGAGTCCGAGAAAAATGATAAAAGGGGTAGTTTATAATCAGAAGGGGTGGTTTTTGAAGGGGAACGCAAAAATTACTATCATCATCGCATTCCTCATCCTGGAAAACCCCATAGAAGCATTTACTTGGAATTTTAAAAAATTAAAATTTTCCGGATCGTTAGCTGCCGGAACGTCTTATATAAGACGCTATTTGAAGTTTGTACTGCATGGGGATTGAATGTACAAAGTAGGACTAAATCACTAGGATTTTTTAAGGCAAAAAAAAGTGCCAAAAACCCCGGCGCTCCAAACGTTAATTCATTAGAAGTTACTTTTCTGAAAATATTTCCACCTAATTTAGCAGAGGCAGCAGTAATTTTTAGCTTCAAATCAAAACACTAATTGTTCTGTGCACATCCCATTCGTCTTTTTTTCGAATTCAAAAAATAATAACAATTACTTTAATAAAAAGGTATGTATTTACTTAAAGTTAAGCCAGAAACTGTTCTTCACACATACTTTCACAGTTAAATCCTGTGAGTTTTGAAAGCTGAATACGGTTTATTACTCAGTTCTTATTTGCATTAGATAGAATGGTGTGAAATTTAGAAATGGACTATGTACTAGATTGATAATATCTTTAAGTGGATGTTTTAGTTAACCAAATAAGATTGTGGGATCGGACATAATTTTTGAAATAATGAAAATTAAAAAAGAATTCAAAAAACCAAAAACTTTTACGAATTACAAAGAAGGTTTATTGTTAAAAAAATCGAGGCGTCGCGAAGCTTAGTATCGTTTTCTATTAACATCGTTAGCAAGCTATATTTTTTATAAATGCAAAAACATGTTAAATGGAAAAAGAACCCATAGTTAATATATATTTGTAATGGCAAAAAAGGTATCTTGCTGAAAAACTTTTTGACTTAGCGTCGTTAATACATATTTTTTATTCTTGTCTTAATTTTTAGTGAAGGTGAGTAAAAGTGATTTACCGTGTTAATCGATCACCCTGTATAATCCGGAATATTTTGAATTTGTAAATTATAAAGTTCGTTGTTTCTCATCAAGAAACATAAATGTTTAATTATTCTGAGCTTTTCATATACTTTTAGGCACCCACAAAAATGTAAGACACTGCCGATCTGTCTTAATTTTGGCAATATAAAAGTGTGTTTATATGTACAGTATACGTTAGGAATATTATAGGATCAAGGAGGATTGATAAGTGAATTTATCTCTCAGATTGACGCGAACCAAATATGATAGTGGAGGGCGAACTAACCACGCGAGAACTGTTGGGAAGCCTCGCAGTTTCTATCTCTATGTCACTTGACTTCTGGTCGTCTGGACATTCAGTACGTGAACAAATTCAACCCATTTTGACACAAAGGTGCAGCATAAATATCTAAGGATATCGTTAGTGGTCTATAATGGTACCGAAAGAAGAAAAGAAAATAAAAAATAAAGTTAATTTGACAACCAAGTACAAATGCTAAACTTTTACAAACATCTGTTTGCTACTAAATAAGTCCAACTTTAATTTTTGGTACTAAGAATGCCATCTCCTTGGTTACGCCAGTAAAATTATAATCTGTCTGCCCAAGATAATGCCCTTACAAGCGCGCCAATATTAATTTACGAATATGAAAAGGTGAACTCTCTTATTAGTGCGCTAGCGCTCTGCGAATATCCTTTTCAGAGGTTAGGTCGTTAACTATTCAATGACGAAATTACATCCAGAACTTCATTAGCTCCCATTCAAGAGTTGCTGAATGAGATTCAACATTTTGTTTGAGAAAGAACTCTTACTATATTACACAAGATTTCCCCCTTCAAAGGGACTGGTTTTAAGATAACAGATTTAAATTGCAAATCAGCTTTACACATGAACACCTTGTAGACACTAATACCGGTACAAAATGGCAGTTCATCGCGGTGATTTACATAGCATAAGTTGAGGTAAATGTCTCTTCTCGATGATTAGGACACGGTGGGGAGAAAGATGAAAATTGAGGCCATTAAATAGAAATTATATAAAATCGCCTTAATGAATTCGAATGAATTATTTATTTCTGTTTTGTCCCATATAATAGAGGCCGGTAACTGGTAAATTACCTATTACCTAACACAAAAATTTAAATTTCTCTTTCTGTTGTAATTTTCCGGAAAATTCGTCTTAGAAAATCTGAAACTTGTAAACAAGAAGATTTTTTAAAGAGGGGTATGTTTTGCTAAAATGTATGTACAAAGTTTCTTATGTATGTATATTAAAAAAAAAACTTCTATAATTTGCCAAGTGACCGAGGCAGAATTGAATTTTTTTTTGTAAATGTCTTGACAGGATTTTGTAGTAAATTCATTCCAGTTTCCGAAACTGCCCTTCAATTTCCTGTATGATCATTGGTTGCTAAGATGTCGATGGTTGAAGACAAAAGGGTCCTTTTCGTTAAATTTCGGATATCTCCGCGACAAATGGACATAGCAAACGATTAAAAAAGAAAATTGAATGGTGAAGTTATTTCTTCCGGATTTTGCCGCGTCGTCTAAATTGACTTGACGTTTCGCTGATCATGCTGTCAGCTTCTTCAGAAGGTTTCTAAAGACTGGTGTTGTCGTCTTTTGCTCCTCGTTATATACCTTGGCTCTGCTATGGTTGGCTGCACATCCGTCGAGCTCGGTTGACCATGATATTCCAGGTCACTGGTTCTTGGTATCGCTAATCTCCATGTATTACTCAGTCGATACCCGTCCTCCCTATTAAAATTATTATCGTTTTTCATGATCTCCAGGGATTCTCTAATTATTCTTGGGTAATACTTCAGTCTGGTGTGTCGTTGATGTTCTTTGATCCTACATTGTATACTTCTTCCCGTCTGTCCAATGTAGCTTTTCCCACAGGTACATTTTAACTCGCAGACACCTTTAGTTAAAAGTCTAGGAACCGGATCCTTGTTTGAGGGAAGCACCTGCTGTATTTTCTTTACCGTGCGAAATCGTACACCAATATTCTTTTTCGACAGTGTTTTCTTGAGTTTATCTGCCACTCCTGAGACATAGGGTAGGCAAGCATACGTTGTTGGTTGTTGCTCTACTTTTGTTCTCTGGGTGCGGCATACTCTGTCGATGTCTTTTTCTTTAGAAGCGTTTTTCGTTAAAGCTTCCTTAATTTGCTGTAATTCCTCTGGTCTGCTTTCATCATCACATGTCGTTTTAGCTCTATGAACTAGTGTTTTGATTAACGATCTTTTCTGTTGCGGATGGTGATGCGTTCAGGTAACCGATCTGTGTGAGTTTTCTTCCTGTATACTCCATGGACCAGCTTGTTATTGTTCGTACGTTTTACTAACACATCCAAAAAAGGTAAAACACCGTCTTTCTCAGTCTCCATTGTGAACTTTATGTTGGAATGTAGAGTATTCAGATAGTCGAAGAAAACAGTCAGATAAGATATTCCATGGGGCCATATGATGAATGTATCGTCCACATACCGTAGCCAGCATTTTGGTTTCTTCTCATTGCCACGAATGGCATCTTCTTCAAACGCTTCCATAAATAAATCTGCAATTACAGGTGAAAGCGGTGATCCCATAGCGGCTCCGTTCTTTTCTTCGTAGAAATCTCCATTCCATAGAAAATATGTTGTTGACAGGCAGAACTTGACTAGATCAGGTATGTCTTCACTTAATCCTTTAGGTACAAGTTCTTGACGAATCAGGTTAACTGTCTCTTCAACTGGTACATTAGTAAATAATGACTCCACATCGAAGCTCACCATGATGTCACTGTCGGATATTTTAATAGGGAGGACGGGTATTGACTGAGTAATACATGGAGATTAGCGATACCAAGAACCAGTGACCTGGAATGTCATGGTCACCCGAGCTCGACGGATGTGCAGCCAACCATAGCAGAGCCAAGGTATATAACGAGGAGCAAAAGACGACAACACCAGTCTTTAGAAACCTTCTGAAGAAGCTGACAGCATGATCAGCGAAACGTCAAGTCAATTTAGACGACCGCGGCAAAACCCGGAAGAAATAACTTCACCATTGGACAACAGCCGTGAAAGCCTGCATTCTAAGAAAATTGAAGTTGAATAAACAGGCTATCTGGTCCATATAGTCGTTTAACCGAAAACAATTTTTCTGAGCCCGTGGAGCGAGAAAAATGAGGCTAAAAGTTTGGAAAAAAAATTCGCGCTATTTTTTTCGGATTACGTTAAAACCGTGGCTTCAAAAAAAATTTTTTGGCCTTCAGATCCGAAAACTAATTAACTCCTTTAATTTATGTGAGCAGTATATTTGTAATATTTTCAGCGTATAAACATAAAACACGTCTAAGATAATCTTGCATATAAACATTGTTACACTTCTCCTTAACAGACAAAAAAACTTGAACCACTTCCTTCTCTACACTTTGTCAATTTTGCGCATCTAAAAGAATTAACTCCACCCTGTCCATATTTCTCATACGGATGAAGGTAAACGTAGGGGGAGTATATACACGGTGGAGACTTTAACTGGAATATATTCGCTAGCGGGGTGGTGAATGATTTTTCAAAAAATTCCCGAGACACGTCAACTTTTAAATGTATTTACCTACATTTTGCAAGTAATGTGAAAAATATAGCCCTTCAGGGGTGGCTGAAACCACCCTCGACATGATTTTTTCAAATGCAACCCTATGTCTTGTGACCCCTCATTGTAAAGCTGGTGGAAAGAGGAATCCAACGCACTGATCAAATTTTAATTTTTAGTATGTTTGTAGGGTTGCACACAATTAAAACGTAATTTTATAGTTTAATTTATTTTTAACGCAACAATTTCGTACTCAATATGTGTGTTGTTTAGTTTTGGAATGTAAACCTTACTTTTCATATGTCCCCAAAAAAAATTCCAAGCAATTTTTTGCCACAACTGATATTTGTTATTTTTTGCTAGTTTTTTTACACGGCCGCAAAGAGTAATTTAGTTTGTATGCTCTATTCAGAGTTTGAAACGAAGTGTTATTTCAAATTGGTGAAAATGTCTTATTTAACGGAATCACTAAAAATCGAAATTTTGATGATGATTGGATATGGTGATAGGGCGCGAACTCAATGCGAA
Source organism: Aromia moschata (assembly GCA_029963805.1). Classification (NCBI taxonomy): domain Eukaryota; kingdom Metazoa; phylum Arthropoda; class Insecta; order Coleoptera; family Cerambycidae; genus Aromia; species Aromia moschata. Next base: position 454,932 of record JAPWTK010000301.1, on the reverse strand, counting down.
GTTGTTCAAGAAACGCATCCTGACTTGCCACCACTAAATCAAGGTACCATTAGTAAAATTGAGGCACAATATCGAGAGATGGGTCATGTCAGGAAAGTACCGAGTAAGAGGCAGGCTGTTGTTGATGACACGAAGTTGAATTTGTTGCTTGCTCTAGAAGAAAATCCAATCACTCCAGCCCGTCAACTGGCCCGTGATAGTAATCTTAATCACAAAACAGTTTTAAAAATACTTAAATATGAGAAAAAACGCCCATATAAAATGCAAGCTGTTCAAGAGCTACTTGAAGATGATCCAGATCGACGGTTGGAATTTTGCGATTTATTGATGACTTGTATTGATCAAAAACCGTTATCTTTAGAGTGGATAGTTTTCTCTGACGAGGCTACTTTTACTACCACACCACCACACTATGCTGCCATTGTTCGTCAGTATCTGGACAGAATTTTTCCCAGTAGGTGGATTGGGAAGCGAGGTAATATTGAGTGGCCAGCAAGATCTCCAGATCTTACACCACTGGATTTCTTTTTTGTGGGGACATCTTAAAAGTAGGGTTTACATTCAGAAACCCAACAACATAGCAGATCTGCAGGAAAGGATAAGAGAGGAAATCGGAAAAATAATACCGCAAATGTTGCATAATGTAAGGGACGAAACCTACCACAGACTGGGATGCTGCCAACAAGTGAATGGTGCACATTTTGAACAATTGTTACGTTGAAAATAAATTTAATTTTTTAATTGTTTTAATTGTATGCAACCCTACAAACATAGAAAAAATTAAAATTTGATCAGTGCGTTGGATTCCTCTTTCCACCAGCTTTACAATGAGGGGTCACAAGCCATAGGGTTGCATTTGAAAAAAATCATGTCGAAGGTGGTTTCAGCCACCCCTGAAGGGCTATATTTTTCATAATACTTGCAAAATGTAGGTAAATACATTTAAAAGTTGACGTGTCTCGGGAATTTTTTTGAAAAATCATTCACCACCCCGCTAGCGAATATATTCCAGTTAAAGTCTCCACTGTGTAGGTTATACTTATGTAAAGATATAAATATAACTCCTCCAGCATCTTATAAGGTAAGTTTTAACAGTCTCGCGACTGTGAATGAACGGAAACAAACGATTTCAAACCTCAGAAGTTAAAACAGTAAAACCCGCGACCTCAACACGATACTGTTTAATGCATTATTCTCGTTTCGAGTTTGCTAATAAATACGCTCGCTCGCTGCACAATTAATAATTCGCTAGGTACTTTACTACGCTACCTCACCGCAACGCATCGCTGGATACACCTACGGCATTGAAGACCAGTAAACCGAACATTTTGGGTGCGAAAATTGGTAATTATTGAAGTTGCGGGTTGTACGCCCACCGATGTAAAGCATGTACATTTGCTCACTGAGTTACGAACTAAAATCCAAATACAGGTAGATTAGTTTCGTCGGTGTTGAAAATAATTAATTGCTTTCAACGTTACAAAGTATCGAACTATTTATTTGACAGAAAATATTGTAATATTTTCACTTTCGATTATGTTTGGTTAAAATTAAAACCAAAATGTTGCGCTTCTGGTTAGTAAAAAAAAAAAAACGATTCAATCCAGTGGCGGATTTACCAGCAGGCTGAGTAGGCTGGAGCCTAGGGCGGCAAATTTGGCCCAAAAATTTTTGTCTTACAAAAATAAAAAAAAAAATGAGTCGAAAATTTAACAAAAATTTCAATATTTTAGTACTGTACAGTATACTGAACACTAACGTCTGTATATGAAAAATTACTAAACGCTCTGTGAAATAAACTTTTATGACCATGAATTTTTCATATATTTCAATAACGTTTCAATGTTACAATTTAAATTTAGTAATATTTACACATTTTTTTTATTAATCATTACTGTACCTAAATGTTACTAGATCCATTCGCACAATTCAATAAATTATAATAATTAAAGAATAAATTTAATTGCGAACTAGGGTATCGAATTTCAGAGGTCAGTAGGGGCGGCAAAAATTGAATAGCCTACCGGCGGCAAATTTGTAAATTCGCCACTGATTCAATCAAAAACACGGTGACACTGAAGGGGACAAGAATCGAAAGTGTGGAAGCTGTTAAAGCAAAAGCGACGGAGGTTCTGAACCAGCTGACAGAAGCGGACTTCCAGCACTGCTTTCAACAATGGAAAAGTCGTATGGAGCGGTGTAGATATCACCAAGGGGATTATACTGAAGGCGAAAAAGTTGCTACTGTAATTGGTAACGAATAAAAAGTGTTATGACAGCAGTTCGGTTATTTAATAGCCGCACCTCGTATTCCTTTCGTTACAATATTTCATGCACTACAATAAAAGTTTTTTGAATAGTAATTTTTTTCTATAAAAACTAGTCTGACTTTTGTTCAGATTATTATTTTGACAGGTACTCGTATATTGTACTTACATAAATTCTATTATGGATAAAGAAAAAAAAGTGAAATATATCTTATTCAGACAGGTTAAGTTATGTATTGATCCAGTACACATTGCATACACAAGAAACTGTTTTTTCTTAAGTTGCGTTAACGCAACTATGGATGTAAGTGGGTTAAAACCAAGAAGACTAGAACTAAGGAGACCGAACTCGTTCGGTATCGTGGGCTCATATCTGTCCGCCTCCAGAAGGCGCTGTAAGCAGTGGTGTACTCGACGTCACGTGATGAATATTTAATATGTCATTCCATACAATTCTTTACTAACAGCTAGTGTATAAACTAAATAGACTAAAGGCCGCTTTACAGTTCGCAATTTTTCTTGCCGACAATAAAAATTGCGAACTGTAAAGCGGCCTTAAGTATGTAAACTATAAAATTAATAACTGTCAGCTGTCACTAATGACACTTCATAAATGTCACAATAGGCTTACATGCCGTTTGGATTTAATAAAAATACAATTCGAATGTTAAATAAATATGGTTCGAAAGTGCTGTGTTGCATTGTATGATACAAGAAGCGTTCCGAAGCGTCAGAATAACCTGACATTATTTCAAATTACTGATGTACAATGTATGAAATGAAATATTTTCCTTTGATGTATTGTTAACGTTGAAGCACGTAACATGAAATATTTTGAATACATTTTCATAATGATAATTACGAAAATCTGTAATTGAAAAAATAACAACAAATTAACGAAAAATATCGACGGTTTACACGGACTCTAACCTCTAACGCACACAGATTAGTATAGAACCACGGCATACGTATCGATATATATTTGTATACCGTGGTACACAACTACTTACAGCGCCTCTGGAGGCGGAATATTCAAACCCGTCGCGTTATACAGCGAAAAGCCGTAGCTCTGTCTAAGTCCAAGCAAAATTCAAAGTACAGTAGCTCGGATAATATCCCTCGAAAAGTATTTCCAGTAGAATATGAATATTCGGTTATTCTAAAACGTGGTTTATTTGTATATTACGCTCTGAATATTTACTTCTCTGGGAGAACGAGTACAATCATGTTAACGTTAATTTCGCGTTAATTAATTTTACCGAAACAGGTGGAACTTGTGAATACAGTATGCGAGTAGTTTCCCGAAAGTATTTATTAAACCTCCACCGCTTCGGCAGTGTACCGCCGACAAATCTTCAGGTATTACATAACTCTAATGAATGTACATATAATTATGTTACTCCCGCAAAATGGAGATTTAGGCGTTCCATGAATTCCGTCAATAGTTCGCAATATTACAGTATCAGACATTATTCAGAATTTTCGGTTCATTAGGCATTATACAAAATTAGACGCGAGTTAGTTAGTCTCCGAATTTCAGATAGCATAATGTAGCGTTTAATACTGCGTAACAAGAGATAATTTTCACGAGTATTCAACCATATAACATACAAATTATAACTGTAATTATACGAGGTCTGTAAATTAAGTAATGAAACTGGCAGCGTAGAGCCTGGTCTAGCAACACTTCGAAGACGGGACTTGAAAGGGCGGTAGGCTAACATGTAATGCAACTTTAGTACAAGTTTGAACTTGTTAGAGTTGTTCAACAGATTTTAACTAACGAATTGAGGATGAGAAAAAACTGCGCAAAAATTATTCCAAAAAAACTTTCGCAGGTGCAAAAAGACATGAGGAGAGAAAGGTGTCTTGACGTTTTGGAATCGATTGAAAGTGATCCCCATTTTATGGAACATGTCATTATTGGTGATGAGGCTTGGGTGTTTGAGTACGAGTTTGAATACCCAGAAACCAAGCACCAAAGCATGGAATGGCACACTTCAAGCTCTCCAAGACCCAAAGAAGAATGAGCAAGTCAAAGATCAAATACCTGCTGATTTGCTTTTTTGATAGCCAGAGAATTGTCCACAAAGAGTTTGTGTCTCCAGACCAAACAGTAAATCAACACTTTTTTCAGAGAGGTTCTTGAAAAACTTCAAGAAAAAGTCTCATGCGTGTGAGACCAAACATCATGAACAACTGGATGTTGCATCATGACAATGCGCCTTGTCACACAGCCATTTCACTAAACGAGTTTTTAGCCATTAAAAACATTCATGTGGCTCCTCAGCCTCCTTATTCGCCTGACTTGAGTCCTTGTGACTTTTTTCTCTTCCCGAGATTGAAAAATCACCTCAAGGGACCAGCTGAAGGCTATGAGTTCCAGAACTGCTATGAGGAATGGAAAAACCGTCTCCAGCGCTGTGTGGCTGTCCCAAGGAAGTTATTTTGAAGGAAACAATACTGAATTGTAATTCTATTCGAATAAAAAAAAATAAAAAAAAACAGTCCCATTACTTAATTTACACACCTCGTATCTACGTGGTAAAAACCGGGCTGTGTTTTACAATGACGTACCCATGGAGGAGATATAGGGAATATATCCCCCCTTCAAGAGTTATGATTAATAACTTTTGCACACAAGAAAATACTAATTGATATAGAAGAAGTCATTGGTAAAAATAATTAGTAAATAAGTATATATTCCTCCATAGTTCCGTTCCAGCTACGCCACTGGTATTTTATATGAGAGATAATTATTGTCGAAGTGATAACGGTTCTCTGTAACGATTTTAACCAATTCTAATTCAATTTCGTGAAATTATCTATATAAATTGTCTAATTTTTCGATACCTATTGAAGATTGAATCACTGGAATTTCAAACTGGTCATTTTCGTATGTTATAGAATGAGTTTATAGTCAAAACGCATGTATTTTTACGTTCCAAACAAAAATTTTGACGTGTTTTATTCATATGTTTGTACTCCCTAATTGTTGAGTTATATTTACTTGTCATGTGTACAAAACAAAATGCGCACAACCAAACTGAAAAGTAAATGTAAACCGTGAAGGGAGAGAAATTAATTTATTTTCAGTAAATAAATTAGTGAGCATTAATTAGATCGTTAATTAATTCGACAGTAGAGGCCGTCGAATAGAAGGCGATTTTTCGACTGCAAAAGACGAAGCTTCTGCTTCTTCCCTTGCTATACCTATATATAATCCAATTAAGACATATTATGGAAATGTCAGTTAGTTGAGCATCGTAAACACTACTAATTAAATTTAAATAACAACCAGAAATGACTAGTAGTTGAAATTTTACTTCGACATCCACGTAGTAGGTTTAAGTTTAAGTGAAAAAACATTCTGCCTGTCTAATAAGTGTGGAAAAATTAGACGTGGAAGTGGTGATTCAAATGACCTTGGTTCTTATATAAATACTTAAATCACTGATCTGTATACTAACTGGATAGGCCGTAGAGTAGTCCCCACTCAATCTATTTCGGCGGACTGAACAAGGTGAAAAAGTCGGGACGAACGTTTCATAGGTAAGGACAATTTATTCATGGAAAAACGCATATCAAGTTCACCATCTCCGGAAAATGTCTTGAAGATGAAAATGAGTATTTTATAATATAGTTGTATTCATTATTATTATTATTACCATAATATAAAACCTTCTTTTTTTCTGTTCTCCTTCTTTTAAATCATTTATAAAATGTTCTTTTTTGTACTGATACATCTTCACATTAAAACATTACTGAATGCTTAATAGAAAATAAAACAATTATTTGTTACCAGAATTTTTTTAACATCGTGAATCTACTCAGCACTCATTACATCATCTCATTAAAGGGGCAGTACTTTTTGAAAAAATTTTGAAAAAATCGATTTTCCAAAAACATCGAATTCTTATAGAAGATACCTTTAAAAATGGTGTACAATATGTTATATAGGCCAAAACGTTCAATAAATATACAGTGCGTGTCAAAAGTTCCGGGATGGCAAGGTAATCATCGCAGCATAAAGGCTTCAATAGCACGGAGGTTCTTTTGAAGCCTCAGAAAGGCTTCAAAAAGGTTTTGAGGAGTTCAGAAAGGCTAGATCGACACAATCTGAACTTTATGAGGAGCAAGAAGGTATAATGTGTGGACCAGGTATCGCTGATTAAGCATAAGGTACTTTTTTTTTCAGTTTCATACATATTTAAAAAAAAAACAAAAAAACTTTAAACGCGTTTTCTCAAAACCATGTTTTTTGACCTGGTTGGCAATTTTTTGAAGAAACTATTGATCCGATCGGGCTGAAATTTTGAGGGCTTACTCTGCACATGTATAGCTAAATCATAAAAATCCGTTGATATTTAACCACTTTTTAACCCGTATTTCACTAAAAAGAAAGGGGATAAAAAATTCAAAAGTCCGCCATTTTGTTTTTTTTTTCACTCAAAATACTTGTTTGTAGTTCGGATGATAGTGACTGGCTTATATTTTAATATCCATTTGAATTTTTTATTTCACGTTCTAGAGCTGGGATTTTTTTGCTAGCCGTTTTTTAGATGGTTAACTTCAGGCAGCCATATCACAGCCACACGTGGCTTAAAAATTACAAAAAAAAAAGATTTATATAGTTTGAGATGTTGACTTTTATATGTAAAAAATTAGAATATCAAAATAAATATTACTACAAAAAAATTTTGAAAAAAAAAGTGTAACAAATGTGTGCTTCCCCCTTAATACACATCATCACTTGCTCGCATTCAAATACACGCCGATATGTAAAGAAAATAAAAAATTTACTATTGATAATAAAATCTATTGCTTAAAGTACAATTTTATATTTTTCATGGAACCACTTTTTTTTTCAGTTTTATATTTATTATACAAATATTTTATGTTATGAAAATATGTTCAAATCGAAAGATAGTAGACAGACACTAATCTTCTGCCAAGGAACTTAAATGAAAAATATTTAAATTGAAGATTAAACCAAGCTTAGACTAATTTAAACAACTGACTGGATTTTACGCCGGAAGGTTTACTTTGTATTTATTTTGTACATGTTTAGACAGGCAGACGAAAACGTTTTCCCGCTAATAGGGATCAAACTGCACTCTTCTCCCGAAGAGTTTGCTTTGATCTACTCCAATCCACACTTCTCACACACTCCAAATGAGAGAAAAACACAGCCCGCCTGATGAATACTCTTGTTATTCGGCGAATTTCAGCGTTTGCCCCGGTCTTTCGTAACAGAGGTAGTTTTTTTGTTAAAGCGCGAGGAATAGAAATTCATATATACATGTCTACTTAACAGCCTTTGTTGCTCAGGTTATTACATGGCCTGCTGATTTTAAGACACAAACTTGGACTTACAAGCGTTCGTCTTGGCGATAGCAGGTGGCAGTCTCCTGCGCTTCTGTTTTCTCTTGCATAACTACAAAACACTTTTTCAAAATGTGTATTTTATCAACATACATTTATATTCGTAAAGTAGTGGAAACAGTGGATAAAGAAAAACTGCGCCTTGTCACTGCACTGTTTGACTCATTTTATTACTAATTATTAGGAATTACTTTTGTGCGGAAGATGGGCTACAGAATTTTCTGTATTTAAATTGGGTTACTAAATAAAAAAAATAAAGAAAAAATCTGAGGTCACCTGGTACCTACATACGCGTATATGAAAAATATATAGTGAGGTCCATAAGTAACGGATAAATTCATTATCTATCCTAATTTACAATTTATGAGAAAAATCCTAAAACACGTCAATTTTTAATTCTAGAATGAAATTTTTTGAGCATTATTTTATACCGCCCCCTCCAACCCCCTTGGAGTGACAGCTACCCCTTTAACATGTTTAAATTGAACGAGGGTGCGTGTGATAGCTCATTTCAAAGGGTTTTTAATTCTCCATCCAGCAAAATAAGATTTTTTTTAATTTCTATAATTTTTTTTATTGAAAAATATTATATTTTTAATGTTACTAAGTAAAGAAAAGAACATGAAACAGAACAGAAGAACAGTTTAAATCAAATGTTCAAACTGGGAGCCCGTTGCTTCTTGACAAAAATGGAGGCGTTGCTGAAATTCTTCTAAAACATTTTGTATTGTTTCCGGGGTGATTTGATTAATTTCTTGCCTTATTCTGTCTTTTAAATCTTCTATGTTATTTGGTCTGTTGAAGTAGACTTTCGATTTTAAGTAACCCCATAAAAAACAGTCAAGCGGGGTCAACTCGGGAGAACGAGCAGGCCACTCAATTTCACCGCGTCCTGCTGAAACCAAATATTTCTATCAATTTCATTGGGGTTGTCATCATCTGGGAAAAGCATTCTTAACTCTGGAACTAAAAAAATTTGCAAGAAATTCAAGTAACGCGCGCCAGTTAATGTGTCATCAAAGAGATATGGTTCGATAAGTTCGATATTGAGTATTGGCCTCCATCATCCAATGTGGATTTTCTGTACTCCAGTATCTACAGTTCTGTTTGTTGACTGTTCCATTGAAGACGAATGTTGCCTCATCAGAAAAAAAGAATGTTTTTTTAGAGATAAAGGATTATCTTGGCATCTATTTGCCATGATTTCGCAAAATTCCAATAAGCAATCAGGGTCATCGTCGTTAAGTTCTCGAACCAACTGAATTTTATATGGGTGGTATTTTTCATTTTTTAGAAGACGCAATATGGACGTTTTACTATCTAACATCATTATCGGCGGCAACTTGTCTTGTAGGTTTATGTGGACTATCTTGAATATCTAACAATATATCCAATTTCTGTTCATCGTTCAAAATGCGTTTCCTACCAGATTTAGGAATATCTGTGACATTTCCAAATTCAGAAATTTGTTTCTATTCTATTAACCGTAGACTGGGAAATGCGGCGGTCAGGATACTTAGTATTGAATATTTCGCATACCTGCTTCTGCCTTCTTGTTTTATCACCACATCCTAATTATATCAAAATTTCAATTATTTGGGTATCCGAAAGACTCATTGTTAAAATAATGATCAACTTGACAATCAGCGATAAATAACATAATAGAATAATACGTTTTTACGAAGAAATTTAAATGTATAATTGTTTCTGATATGTAAAAAAGAAACCCTTTTTACTTCTTTGTTTTTGTTGGGTATTTTGCGCAGCGTATCAGGGAAACCGATACATTTAAGTTGACACAAAATTAACTAAAAACGTCAGTTTTGACATATGTTTGGTACATAGGCACTTGATTGTATCCATTTCATAATAATAATAATTTTGAAATTATCAAATCTAATTTTCTTGGTGAAAAATATACAAAATTCAAAAAACCTTATATTACTCAATAGATAATTAAAAACCCTTTCAAATGAGCTATCACACGCACCCTCGTTCCATTTAAAATTTTAAAGGGGTAGCTGTCACTCCAAGGGGGTTGGCGGGGGAGGTATAAAATTATGCTCAAAAAAATGTCATTCTAGAATTCAAAATTGACGTGTTTCAGGATTTTACTCATAAATTGTAAATTACGTAGATAATGAATTTATCCGTTACTTATGGACCTCACTGTATATGTAAATGTACCTACGTACCCACCATATTGATTCTCATTGAAACTAAATATTGTTCTCTCGTTTCCCTTAGAGACACGTGTTTTACGACCAGGGATATAAAATATCCTCATTCAATTATGGTATACGCTAGTTGTGGGTCGTAAACCAAAATAAATCTAATAAAAGTTACAAGTATAAAAGAAATACATCTTTATCGAGAACAGGGGACAGATTTATTTTATTGAAACTCTGATAGGGTGTATTCAGTGGTTGCGTCTTTTTTTTTTTTTGGTAGAGCATTTCGGTCCTCTTTCTACATTTTTATTAAAAACGTCCATAAAAAAGACACGACAGCGAAAGAAATTGGAAACGAGATTTTTTTTATTATACGTGATATCACCGATATTGCTCCAGCTACCATGTACTTTTGAAAATGTTTAGTCTAGCATTAGAATATACTTGACGCTTCCAGGCTTCGAGCTATGTATTATCAAATTGTTTTTTTTTTCCTACGCTGAAATTAAATTGATCTTGCGGAGTTGTAGGAAGGTTCAAATACGAGTCAATTCTATTCGGCAAAGGTTTATTTTACTGTAAAGTCAATACAGAAATTGTATGTTACCTAGTGGAATTGTATTACATGTACCAGCCTTGGGGGTTTCTCATATCAAATCTGAGGTTTATGAGTAGAGTCCAGAAATTGCGGACCCTAACAGGACCGTACTAAGGGGAAGTAGGCAACGGTAGTGACTGACGGAATTGTAAATTTTCATTAAATCATCGCAAATGAACATTGGATCATATTTTAGGGAGCGATTAATAGACTTATATAGAAGGTTGTAATATAAAAAAAAAAACGTTTGCCTTGTCAAAAAAAAAACTGAATTGCAATATTTTTTTCGTAGTAAGTAAATACACAGTATTTTTATACTTGTGATTTTTCCAAAATCTCTAGTTATGTTAATGTTATGGTAGTTTTAATTTTTATTTCACACCAGCATTTCGTTTCTGATATTTTATAATAGGTTTCTCTTTTAACTTGAACTTTCTTTGTTTGACTTTTTATAATCACTTGATAATTGTGGAAAGAAAATTGTAAATATGATATGGGTCCCATTTTTTCTATCAGAAATACGAGAATTTAAAATACAATTCCACCAGTCTCAACCACTACCTATTTCCCCTTGATGCGGTTCTGTTAGAGCCGCGACTTCTCAACTCAATGAGGACATCAGTGGGGGCTCGTCAGGGAGGCAGTGCCTCCCCTGTGAAAATTACAAATGTGTTTTTTTTTATAAACCTACTATACTTCAATTTTATTTAATAAAATTAGTATTTAATATACTACCTATAATACTTCACTTACCTTTCATTTTTAAATTCATATATCGGGTAAAAAATTAATTTATAAAAATAAAAATATTAATAAACACATGTCAAAAAAATATGTCATTAACAAACATACACAAACAGCCCTCATAAACGACACAGCGCCTAGTCTATCGCCGTGGTGGCCAGCCTCCGATGCCAATGTTTTCACATATGCATTTATAAGGAATAAGGAAGCGTAAAGCTACGCAACTACCTAAGTTGCTAACCAATTTAACCCTTAACTCCAGTGGCATTAACGGTCATTTAAAAAACTGCATAGCGGAGGCAAACACGCCCACCTCCCACCTCTCACACGTGACAGCGCAGAAAGTTAGTCATTTGATTTCATGAACCTAACGACCTAACCTACAAAATTTAATATATTTTATTGTTTTGTGTTATGTTTGTTGTGTTATGTTTAATTGATCAGGGTAAGCCGGCTCGTAGTTTTGTTAATACGTGCTATGATAAATGCAAATGGCTAAGTGGTTCTTTAACTTTAAATAAACTATTGTGTTGGCCGTGTGTATTATTTTCAAATCATGGAGAAGATGCTTGGACAAAGTCTGGATTTGATAAAACCTTAAAATTTTATCTCGTTCAGTTGACACATTCAAAAAGCCAGGAACATATTAGTTGTGTTTGTAAATTACATCTTTTAGGCAAACAAAATATTATGAATGTGATCAATTCAGCCCGTCGAATCTAAATTGAATGACTTCCCGATGGTTTTTGCTGAACCAATAAAATAAATTAGGTACATTATGTTAGACAAATGTACTTAGTATATTTTATTGACCAAGTAGAGGTCCTTCTCCTAACTATGCGGCATATTACTAACAATGTTTACCATCACAAAAATTCAGGAAAGAAAAATTTTTACAAAATATGTTTGCCTCCCCCAAAAAAAAGTCACGAGCCGCCACCGGAGGACATGTGTTTCTTATACTATATATACATATTTTCTTGTAGATATTATTTCGGGTTTTCCTCAGGATTATAAAAAAAGGAAGTCTTCTTGAACCGTTTTATTTATCTAGCACTCGAAACGAGAAAGAGCACTTCGCGATGCCATGGAACTCGCCTCCCAATTAGAAACTACTATTTTATAAATTTTAAATCGGCAACCCAGCACACTTAGCCTCCGAAATAAGGGCGTTGTTACGTTGTACCCGGAAAATTAAATTAATAACGAAGTAACTGAAAGGCGTAACTGAGTTCCGACATTAATTCAAAAGTAAAGTCTGAAAGTTGGAGAATCTTCTACAAATAGTTAATTAACTCATCTGTTCCGGATTGTGACAGTCCGAGTTGCCCGAAAGTATGGGGCACAAGTCCGTGGATTACTTTCAGGCAACAATTTATCAACATCGGTTCATTATTCTCTGAAGCATATTCGTTAAAAGCATCTTTCAACTTTTTTTTGTAAGTAAGGATACATCGAAGAATACACCGAGTTACACACTATTGTAAATTATGTATTAAAATGTGCCTACAAAGTTATTTAAAGATTGCTGTGACAGCAAACCTAGTTTAAATAATGAATTGAATAGTTGAAGTTGAAAAATGCGAAAATAAAAGACGCGTTTTTAATTACACAGGTAAGACAGGTATAAAAAAAGTTGTCTGAATCTGGGGTCAGACCATCCGTTACTTATGTATTTTTCGACGCTGAATTCGAATCTATTTTTAGTTTTGCTCTATCAAGTCAGGATATTGAGATATCGTAACCTAAATGTGCAAAAAACATGTTTTTTTGACATATTTGAGGTTATGTAGCTTCGATAATTTTTTTTCTCAAAAAAATCATGTGTGGAATTTTAAAATACAAATCTTCACCTTTAAAATGCCGTTGAGTTTGCATAAATATATTTTTTTTTCGCCGAGATATTGCGATTTAAATAATGACCAGTGGCGGTGCGTGATATTTCAGTTAGCCATATCTCGAAAACGACGATGGGACCCACTTCACTTTTTAGGTGATGACTATACACCTCTTACAGAAAGGATTTATAGTGAAAAAACCGTCAGCAAAGTTTGCGAAAAATTTTTCAAAAACACTGGAGCACTCCCTGGGTTCTCAGTAACCTCTGTGGAATATTTGCAGTATATTTTTTTCATAATCTAGAAACCAATATAAGGAGACGTTTTTCGATTTGTTACAAAATATTTTTGTTTCAAAAAGTTATGGCCATTTTAATTTTTGGGAAACAAAATGTTCCTATAAAATTAAAATTAAAATGGCCATACTTTTTGAAAAAAATATTTTGCAACAAACGCTCTCCTTATATTTTTTCTAGTTATGAAAAAATAAGCAAATTCCCTTTGTGTTTTTTATTTTGTTTTCATATATCCTGTAGGTGTATATATACCTAAGGGGGTTAGATGTATATAGGGTTTCCGTACTAATTAAATGTATTGGGAATGATAGGTATTATGTATGTATGTACTAGGGCTAGAACCAAATGGTACATGCCAGGGTCGAACTTGAGCATGCATGCTGCAGTGAATAAATAGTGACTTAGTAAGTAATATTGTTTTCTCTTACTTTTCCCGCATCTGTTGTCACACTCTTACACCTCGTCGTCCTCATATACGAATTCACTTCTTGGGATTCCATTTCTTTTATTTTATCGGTGTTTTCGCGACTTTACGTGCTTTTCACATTATCCTTTTCTGTAAACAAGTAAGTAACACTTGCATATTTCACAGTACACAGTGGTAGCTTTAACACTTATATCTGGAAAACCCTGCACATTTTTTTTTAATTGATAAGCAAATGGGGCTGGCGTTTTAACCATCGTTATAATATCAATTATGTAAGTATTACAATCAGTAATGCACAATTACAGGCGCGCCACCTTCAAAGGACTAAATAAATACGGAACCTGTTTCGCGTCGCAGTCGCCCCGGCCCCCGCCGCGCTGGCCGGGCCGCGGCCACCTGAAATACGGGATACCGATACGCGGCTGCCTGGAAGACGGTCGATATCCGAAAATTTTGTTTTAGCCCTGGTATGTACATATGTATGAACAGACAATTTTCAAAATTCGATATCTCGGCGAAAAAAAAGATACTTGAGCAAACTCAACGCATTTTAAAGATGAAGATTTCTAATTTAAGGATCCCACACATGGTTTTTCAAGAAAAAAAATCGCATAGCTACATAACCTCAAATATATCAAAAAACCGTGTTTTGCACTTTTTGATTAGGATATCTCAAAATTCTGACGTGATACAGCAAAATTAAATATTCTATAATACATTCGAATTCAGCGTCGAAAAATACATAAGAAAGGTATGGTCTGACCCCCAGATCCAGACACCTTTTTTTTTTGTAAACCTGTGTTATTTAAGGATCAACAATCATGTTGATCGATGAATCGATGATCGATGTTGATCGTTGAACAATCAAGGACCCCTTGTACAACTACAGGAAATTTACGTCGAATCAGTCTCATCTCAGCTGAAACTTTACTTTTATAACGCCGTCCTTTGAAACAGCCTATACAACTCTTGGAAATTATGATTATTTCATATCTTCCTCGCTTTCTTTTATGAAGCCCCTCTTGGGGGGGCGGGGGCGGTAATTACCCCTACAGCTTCCTCCATCCCATAAATCCGTCCTCGATAGAGAGTTTGAGAAACACGAGCAATCTCTCATTACATTTCAAACGAACGAAAGGAAAGAAAATTCGTAAATTAATTATTAACTTTGATTAATGCCTGTCGAGTGTCGAGTGGAAAGGTACAAAACAAAACAAGCAGTCGATCTGAGGAGTTGGAACTTGTTTAACTGGCAATAATATTGCAAATCACCGCAACCGGAAACGATTCAATTCATCTCAAACAATGGGAACGAACTTTTGTAATTGTAAAGTGAAAGTTTTGTGGTAAGTATGTAAGTATGTGAGTGGATGGTTGATTTAAAAAAATATTTCATATGACGTGAAAATAACCATTCCACCTTTAAATATATTAGATCTGAGATTTGAGATAAACTGCTCGTCAAAATTAGTGTCACTTTGTAGATGACCGCCATTTGCGTTCTATTCGAGTTAGAGACTTGCGGTTTTTTTGATTTCGGAAGCTTATAGGGTGGGTTTGAATGCCCCAAAGGCGCTACGTTGTGACTTAAACGGTTCGCCGTCCACACCCCAAAAAACAACCCCATCTCAAAATTTGAATTCGCAAGATTTTGACAGCAATTTCAGAGACATACAGTACTAAAAAGGGCGCTGTCGGGTAAAAACTCCATCCCGGCACAAATTAAGGGGGTATTCTAGTCCACAAATTTGAAAAAATCGATTTTTTTTTGTTTCATATTTCCAAAGTTTAGACATTCATGAATATGCCCTTAAAAGGATTTTTCAAAGTTTCAATTATTTTATGAGTTACAGCCATTTTTGTGACGCGGCACGGCTCCGGTTCGACCGGAATAAATGAACAAAAGACGGTAAACGCTGCCCGAGTACTTACGAAACACGAAACGTATTTAGTCGGAATCTTTTCGTTTTAGTATTTATTTCAAATTAGTTTTGAGCCAGCCTTCAAGCGACGTGGACGTGCTAACTGAGTAAAATTGCCGGAAACTTGTCTCAAAACTTTAAATGCGTTTTTCTCAAAACTACTTTTTTCAAGTTGGCGTGCACGATATCTCAAGTTCTAATGAACCGATTTATTTGAAATTTGGTGTGAATGTTCTTTATACATTCCTCTGTCGCCTCAAGCACGCTCAGATGAAAATTTTTAATTTTACTACTTTTAAAAAAAATCGGAATTGTTAAAAAAACATGCAAAACAAAAATTTTTTCAAACGGCCGCCATTTTATGAAAAACATTTTTTTTTTACTTTTCCAAGGTTCGGGTATAAGGGCATCTATACTAATTAAGAATCCGTTCGGATTTTTTGTTTCAGTTGACCAGAAGGGTTGAAATCATGCACGCCAGGACACCCTTTTTTTGGACCCCCCACTTTGCCAGCTCATAACTTTGTCAATTTTGAGTCTTTTTTTTTTTCAGTTAATTTTTTATGTTATTTTAAAATATCAATAAACAAATGATAAAAAAATGGATATTAAAAATATTTTTTTTCGTTTGTACAGAGCTTCAAAAACCGCCCGAAATTCATGCCTCTAGACTAGAATACCCCCTTAAGGCCTCCTCTGTGTATTTGGTCGCTGTGCCATTTCCTCAACCCATTTGCAGACCCTCTAAGCCACTCCTTTGCATTTACAAAGGATTTTGCGTGGTTTGACCTCTGTTAGGCGAATCCATTGATCTTAATGCTGCCTAATAAATTGGTGTGAGGTGCCACAACTCGCTTTCACCCTTTGACAATTCAAGCACCCCTCCAAGCCACACCTACTCCGACCCCCACCCACTGCTTCTGGTTCCGCCCATGTAGATGGCTGTGAACGACCGATTGAGCGCCAAATGTGATAATCCATCTCCAACCCACCCCCCTGAAAAATTGCCGCGCTGAGGGGTTGTAAGTAGGTCTTGAGGATGTGTGGAGTGTCTCTGAAAGCCTTCCTGAGAATGCTTGAACCATTTTGGGTCCACCTCAAATCGTCTATCTCCTTCAAATCCTCTTTTGCATCCCATCGTCATCTTTTTTTGACTCCCTCCAAAAAATTTTTGAGTGGGTGAAAATTTCTGAAAGAAGGCTCGTAGGGTAGGCTGAATCCTCCTTTGCACTTGTGTGAATCGATGATCGCGAAATTCGCGAGAGATTGACTTGTTTTTACATCTGAGTCAAAATTTTTGAAACGTGTCACAAAAATTTCTACATAACCGAAACTTCAAAGTAATGGTGAATATCAAAAGTACTAAGTGTACTTAAGACACCATTAAAATGTTTAATGTTTTGCAAAAGTTATTAACAAATGGACATCGTTATAAACAAAGGTAGCTTTTTTACTCGAAAATTATTATTTAATATTTCATATAAAGTACTTATTATAAAAAAGGTCGATTCTTACGTAAAATTGGATGCTCTTTTCGAAAAAAATCTTACGATACCGACAAATTATTAATAACAATAAAATCGACTATTTTTTTAATAAACAAATAGCAAAACGAAAACCTTCTGGGCCTTTTTTAATTTGTTACGTGTCACAAATTGTTCGTTATACTCTAACGAACAAAAAGCAACAAGAAAATTTTGGAGATCGGCAAAACTCACTGAATGACAAACGATTTTCGACGGCGGTCACCCGCGCCGAGTGTGATGGAGCTGCTTCGCAGTACAAAACTCAAACCTTTGTAATTTAATAAAACATGAAGCCGATTTTACTGTTAAAGCAGAATGCCATTTTTTTGCCATCTCTCATGGAAAAGGCGCGTGTGATGGGCTTGGTGGAACAGTAAAAAGACAGTTTACAGCGAACAAATCAAGACCAAATTACGACAGCAAGAAGTCTTTTTTCAATGGGCTCAAAGTTTTTTCAAAAACATCGAATTTGATTTGTGTACAACTGACGAGCATGCTCATAAAAGATCTTTGAGTACTCTATTTGAAACAGATTTAACTGTTTCGGAAACTCGTAAATTTCATTGCTTTCTACCCTGCGATAATGAGCATATGTATTGCAAACTGTTCTCAAAAAGTGAACACTATTGAAAAACGTATTTCGAACAGTGTTTGACTGCACTCTGCAGAAAAATACTCTTGTTATTTAAGACAACATATTATGCACATTACAACTATGTTTCGGTTACCAATAAATTAAACTTATTTTAAAAAATAAAAAACTATGTAAATATTCCTTAAAGAAGTAAATTATTACATTAACTTGCCAGTAGTTTTTCCCTCAGAGAATGGTTTCTTCAAATTGTTTATAATGGCAGGTATAAATGTTTAAATGTTTTGATTTAGAGAGAATGGAGCAATGTTTAAAGAAAACGACGAGTTTTACCAAAGTCAGCTTCAATCTGCTTTGTATGGTCTCATAATTTTACATCTTGAGCATAATTTCCCTAATAGCCTACTGCCATATTTTAGACGAGAGCGGCGCTTTACTTTAAAAGTAAAGTTTTCTGTTATCTGCCAAGGCCCTTCTTAATTTACATAAACTTAAAATATACTCGGAATTAAAAGAGGAAGCGTGTAGCATGGAACGCGAAGGAACAGAGGCGGTTGCTTAAAGAACATTATATTTTATGTTAAAAAAAAAAACAACATACACACAACAGACTTTATTTAAACCAAAAAAATATATGCCTTAGCCTGAAAATGATTGTAAAAAAAGAATTTTAACAATATGTATGTCAACGTTAAATATAGACATCCAAAAAAAACGTCATCAACTCTGGCTATGAACGAGAGAGATGGAAATAGCGGTCATGTCTAAGCTTTTCGGTTGTGTCAAACTTTTGACAATTAACTGTCACAATTTATAAAATAAACAATGGCTGTCATATGATGTGACAGTTTTGACAAGTAAATAAGGTTATAAATTCGATTAAGAATAGAAATACGTATTTTGTTCTCGGCCAACTTTGATGACGTTTTTTTTTTTGGATGTATATGAATACAATTATGAAAAACACGAAATAATACGAATACGGTATCCACATAGCGCCATTTAGTTCTATTATATGCATTCTAGGGATAGAACCAAATTTTGCATTGTGCAACTTAACGATATCACCAAGTAATTCCCCTAAATTCTTCCCGAGATTTGGAGGATGTCGCGTTTTCCCGTGACTTAATCATAGACGTCATGGTATGAATGTGAAAGTAGAATGCAACTTAATTGACTTTTGAGTACTTATTTATTGAGCCTATCTGACAAAATAGGATCCAAAATCAGTTCACAGTTCACAAATTAACGTTTGGTTCTGTACCTAATGCATAGGTACTCACATGCATTAAAACAGCTGCAATACTTAAAGAGGAAAATTGCATAATGCAGGTAACTTAAAATTTTTGGCAGTTGGAAGAAATATTTGGAAATTATTAACAATGGATATTAACTATCCAGTTTTGGTTATAAACCAGAAATATGAAGGTAACATATTATACCTTAATACTTAACCTAGTGATATATCAATATCACTTTAGAATATATGTCTCTTACCTTACAATGCAGAACTCAACTAAGTATAAATAAATACACATGTATATACCAACACACAATAGAAACAAAACACCAAATCCTTCTTTAACACAGAAAACCTTATAAAATATAAACAAATATGAAATTTCAAAAGAAAATCAATATGATAACGAAACAAGGAGTATATTATGAAAAGACATTTTCAGAACAAACAAGGTACAATATCTTTTTCCTTCTCTCAAAATCTAATATCTTTGTAGCAGATCAGATCTCTTTATATGAGTATTAAATTCGCCGGTGAGTATACAAGTGTGCCTTAAAAAAATAGCGCCCCTTTTTACTCCTTTGGAATATTATTTTTAGGAAAACCTTTCTTATCCATTTCTATGTCACAAAACATGTATGTATGTATATTGTATTATATATTTTTTTTTCAGTTTTTACTTTGCCCATAACTTTGCGTAATAAAAATATGTATTTTTTTTTTGTTTTTGGATTCCACCTAACCCCTGACACACTCATACTGTAACAGCCATGTCTTAACAGAGTTGCCAAGCCTGTTAGGCGGGAACCCACTGACACAGGATTAGCAGACGGCTCAGATTGGGCGCATTCAGGGACGCTCAGTCGCGTTCAGGGACCGCTATGTGTTAGTAGTTAGCCTTTTCTGACAGTCAGCGGCTTAACACTCCCTGAATCGTTTGTATGAGTTTCGCAAAGATCTAAAAAACGTAATATGTTCTATGGCATAGATAACTTTCATGAATCATGGATTCATAATTCCCTGCCGTGTTCTGTGCTTAAAGACACTTAAGGTGGGTTCATGCAGATATTTTTAGTAATAAGAATAAGAATAGTAATAAGAATAAAAGTTAAACCTTCGTTTTATAATGACCCAGTTCATGCAGTAAATCCTTATTTTTAAAATTATTACTAAAAATTATATTTACTGCATGAACTGGGTCATTATAAAACGAAGGTTTAACTTTTATTCTTATTACTATTCTTATTCTTATTACTAAAAATTTCTGCATGAACCCACCATTAAAGAACAAAGGTTCGTTTTCTTTTCCATAACTTTTGTTTAAAAACAAGGAATATTTTCTTTTCTATAACTTTTGTTTAAAAGTAGGTTACAATTCAGTTGCTCACAGCACAGATAAAACGACAGAGAGAATCATGATAGAATTATTGTCAAGTCAGCATCTCAGCTATAATATTTTAGGCTAAGTAAATTGGTCAGCCGCTGAGATCAAAAAAGTGTCAGCCACGTCCATTCAGGGAAGTAGCTAAGTTAGCTACTGAGCCGCTGACCGTCCCTGAATGCGCCCATTACCACCTCTGCTACCACCTACTAGATGCCTCTCACGCAATTTGAAATCGACTTTTTGACAGTGTTCACCTATATAAACGAATTTTAGGAAATAGGGAATGAATTTTAGTCAAAATTACTGTAAGTACACAGTGTTTGCTGTAAATCTCTCGCTAAAAGTATATGAAAGTAAATCTAATTAAGTTTTGAATGTGCTTGAGCTTCAGACCATTAACATAATTGAACAAAACAAATAGAGATAAAAACTAAAACTAAAAAATGGGAGATATTTTTAATTCGTCTACTCCGAAATTCTTTTTTTATTAACTAGTAATGAGCACAATATGAGAAACTTAAATAATATTCGTTTAATATTGGAGTGGCATTGAAACTTTTGGCATAGCAATAACAATGTGGAGACGTTTTCCAAAATTATGGAAACCATCTGATATGCCTTGAGTTAATTTGAGAAAGATACCTATATCAGAAACAATACAATATTTTGCTTGATATTAAAAAGAGCGTTATTGAAAACGTTTTGCAATCCCTGTTTTGAGATGGTTATTCTAAAGAACGTTTTTTTTTTTTCAGTTTTGTCAATTACACATTGGCACAACACTTAATTTCGACAGTACCATACACCTTTTTTTTCTACAATAACTATTTTTTGCATGTGAACAATTTTTTTTAGTTTTTTTTTTTTTTCGCAAATTGGTTTGTCAGTCTTATGACGCGTTTTTTTTTACTGAAGCGACATTTTATTCGTTTTTTTTGAATTTTGAGCTTTTTTCAACCTTCAATTTACTTATTGTGTTGTATTGAAAAAGCTTAAGGAAAATAAACAAAATGTCGCTCAAAAGATGTTCCACGATTTTTATGTAGTTCCTAGAACATGTTTTTCTATGTTTTGCAAACATATCTTAAGGGGGATAGCCACTGTGATGGGTCAAAAAAAAATTGTTTGGCTTTAAAGTTTATACCTTCGAAAATATGTGTAAAAAATTTTAGGTCAAAATTCCGAAAATTGACTGAGACAGTCATTTTAGTGAGAGCATATAATAGCAATAGTGCCGTGCACACTAATGGTGGGTTCATGCAGAAATTTTTAGTAATAAGAATAAGAATAGTAATAAGCATAAAAGTTAAACCTTCGTTTTATAATGACCCAGTTCATGCAGTAAACATAATTTTTAGTAATAATTTTAAAAATAAGGATTTGCTGCATGAACTGGGTCATTATAAAACGAAGGTTTAACTTTTGTGCTTATTACTATTCTTATTCTTATTACTAAAAATTTCTGCATGAACCCACCATAAGTTACTAATTTATATTTATATTTATATTTTGTAAATTATATTTGTACAAATTTAGTTTTATTTTAGTTTTAAGATTTTTTTTTATTGTACCAGTCCCACCAACAGATAATATTGTTTGTCTGTGGGAGTTGCGAGGAGTTTTATGGCTCTTGTGTAACTGGATCTGGTGGATAAATAAATAAATAAATACATGATTTGACTTTAAATTTTAATTGTTATTATTTTTTAGACTGCTTGAATGCAAGAAAAAAAACAAAAAAAGTGAAAAGGCAAAAAAGTGAAAACATTTTCAATTGGTTGCCATTTTGTGAAAACTCAAAATAAAAAAATCGGCTACGTACAAGGATAACTACATTCATACAGATTCTAATGCAATTTGATTTGTTTTTTTCAGATAACCCCTTTTCGAAAAATCGATGCGACCGTGAGGGAGAATTTTTTTTAAGACTACAGCAAGGCTCATAACTGCAACTATTTAATATAACCTAAAAAATGATAAACTAAATTGAATATAGACTTAATAAAATAAAAAACCCCTATCCCCATATTCCTTAATTATCCCGACGACAAAAATTCCCGAAAATCGCTTACTTTTTCGGCCGTCACAGTGGCTATCCCCCTTAATAAAAATCTTCCATTCTATACCACACACTATATCTACCTCACATAATTTGAGCCAAATTTGATGTTAATAATTGTAATAATAAAAATTAAATTAGAAATAGGTTTCAACAGAACAATTTAATAAATAAATAAAAAATATTGTATAAAATTGCCTACTTAGTAATTAGATCTTAGGGTACTATAATTCGAGTATAAAGATCTTCAAGTTTAATTGAGTATTGATGAGGCAAGGAGTTAATACCGTCTATTGGCTGCTTTACCACAGAATTCTCCAGAACTGTAAATCTGTCGTCACTACAACAAAACACAAAGCTAACCGACTCTTTTCTCATTATAGGACATGATTTACATTCACCAGTTTCAACTTTGGACATTCAACTCACATGCGTAAATTTACTAACATCTAAAAAAAACTCATCAAATCTGGCTAACGAGAGATAGAAATTGTGGTCATGTGGAAGCTTTTCTGTTGTCAAACTTTTGACAAGGGACTGTCACAATTATTGTAATGGCTGTCATATAAGGTGACAGCTTTGACAATTAAATAAGGTTAGAAATTTAAGATATATACCGGGTGGTACAAAAGTATCAAATAATGGCTTTAACTGTTATTTGCAGTTAAAAAAAAAGTTCAATATGAAAGTTATTTTGTTCATTACCATGTATGTTTTAAGTTTTTAGTTTGTTGATATATTCTTTTGTTTTGTTCCTATGGCAACCAATTTTTTTTAATGGTACCCATACTTTTTTTTTTGTTATGAAAAACGCATATTTTTCTCTATTCAGTCACAAAATTTTGCAATTTTTGAAAAAAAAAAAAATAAGCGAGAAAAAATTATTTATTACTATTCACTCACAATTAATTAATTAATTTCACAAAACTAAAAAATTAGATCAAATTAAATTTAAAGAGTAACAAAGGTAGACTACATATTAAAAAAAAAACAGCAATACCATATCAGATGTTCAAACTGAGCTCTGTTGACGGTCAAGCAATGACCTAAACGGTACTTAAATTCTACTGTGTGTAACATCTCTGCAGGTATTCTGCGCATTTCAGCAGTTATTCGCACCTTTAAGTCCTCCAAATTACGAGGTCTTTGTTTGAACACACTATTTTTAATATGACCCCACAGGAAAAAATCTAAGGGCGTCAAATCCGGAGATATGGCATACCACTCAATAGATCCTCTTCTGCCGATCCACCTGTTTCGAAAAACATGATTTAAGTACTCTCTAACATGTACCGCAAAATGTGGAGGAGCTCCATCTTGTTGGAAGAAAATTCTATTGTCAATACCTCCATTTTCACCCGGGAATAAGGCTGTGATCGCAGGTATGTCCTGAGTTTGTAGCAGTTGAAGATATCGATCAGCGGTAAGGGTTTCATCAAGGAAAAATGGGCCTATGATGTGTCTTCTTATAATGCCTGCCCACACATTTACTTTTTGCGGATATTGTGTGTGTGCTTCTTGCACCTAGTGTGGGTTCGCTCTCGCCCAATACCGACAATTATGTCGATTTAATGTGCCATTTAGCATAAAGGCTTCATCTGAGAATACAATATTTGAAGCAAAATTCTCATCTGCATTACATCGTTCCATCGTGTACTCACAGAAATCCATCTGTATATCAAAATCATCTTAATTCAATTCATGTATTAATTGAAGCTTATAAGGATGCATTTTTTCTTTTTTTTTTTAAATTCTAAGCACAGAAACATAGCTAATTTCTAAATTGTCTGCGACTTCCCTCGTTGACACTTGTGGCGTTTCTTCAATTGTCAACAGAACATTAAACGCTTTTTCCTCACTTGTTGCCAATTTTGGTCTACCAATTCTTTTCACGTCTTTAACGTTACCAGTTTCTCGAAATTTTTTAATTAGTTGACAGACTGTTCCTTGAGATACAGGAGTATCTGGGTAAATTCCGTTGAATACAGTACACACTTCGCTTCGAGTCCTCTTCCTATTTCCGTACCCATAAATCATTATTATTTCAATAGGTTGTCTCTCACTCAAATGTGCCATGTCTTCAAATTTAACAATTTGCAAGAATGTCAAACAAAAACTTTGCTTTAAACCGACAATAATTATTTATTATTTGTTTGTATTAATTTAAATGTCAAATTTACATGGCATTCTTTAGCAAAAGTAATGTTTCTGTTTTAAAACTGCATGACTTTTTCCCTTATTAGAGGTGACAAGTGAATCATAATAAATAATTTTTTTCTCGCTTATTTTTTGTTTTCAATTTCTCGCTTATTGCAAAATTTTGTGACTAAATAGAGAAAAATATGCTTTTTTCATAACAAAAAAAAAGTATGGGTGCCATTTAAAAAAAAATTGGTTGCCATAGGAACAAAACAAAAGAAGATATCAACAAACTAAAAAACTAAAAAAAATACATGGTAATGAACAAAATAACATTTCAATTGAACTTTTTTTTTTAACTTTGCAAATAACAAAGTTAAAGCCATTATTTGATACTTTTGTACCACCCGGTATATATATGTATATAATAGAAATAAGTCTTTTTTTACTCAACCAACTTTGATGACATTTTTTTTTTTTTTTTTGGAAGGCTCGATAGTTATTCCAAGCTGTTCAAAAGTTTTAATAGATTACTTGGTTAGAGCAGAAAAATTACCATACAGTTTTGGAGTCTTGAATCACGTGAAAATTTGGAGCATCTATGAAAATCTTACTTCAAATGAATGACCTATACACACCCTTTATTTTTGTATCAAACATTTGGGTACTTATAAAAACTTACTTGGCTCTCTCCTTTTTATGTGGTAACATCGTATATCTGCTAACTTCTGGAGAAAACCGGCATGGGTGAATGTTATGTGTTACCAATCGCCTTAAATAAAGAGTAACATAATATAGAGTATGATTTTAGCCCTCATTGGTTCACAAATCATGTTCCCAAATAACTGTGTAATACACTACCTTATTATTAGAAACAGAGTTAATCGATACCTGTAAAAATCATCATCCTCACCGCCCCAACCAAAAAAATTGTTGGACATTCCGTTAACTTCTAGAAATTGGCGAGACAAAATTGAGATTGCTCCTCCGAATAAAGTTAAATAGGGCAGGTTATATCTGAAAGTACAACAAAGAATTACTGAAATCAGATTATGTCAAACCAGGTACACATTTTTATAATAAGAGTATTTTTCTTTTTAAATGAGGAATGTGAAAATAATACACAAAAATAAATAAAATATAGGGTATGTTTGAGGCATGCGTTAGATTACTATCACTATAGATTTACTGTAACTAATTTCTGTAATTGTAAGAATATAAACTGGCGTTGTGGAATAAATGAAATTACTGCAATTTAGCTACCGATTTAAAGACATGTCTCTATCAGGATGAGTAATTGTTTCATTATCGTTGCTCTGTGCAGTAAATGATAATTTAATGTTTTTCTAATAGAATTGCTTCAGATTATTTCAAATGAGTGTATTTAAATATATTTTCAATCGGTCAAACACCAATATCAATTTAGATAACAAACTTTTGTTTCCAATAACAAATCTTAAATCTTATACGAGGTGTGGCTATTAAATAACCGAACTGATGCTGCTACCAGCGCACTGCGAATAAGTTTGAACAGAACTGTGTCTGGTGATACTTTCCCCACCCTGTGCTCGCTGGACAAGCCAGTGGGTCGCTCAGTTTGACTGGAGCATTCGTTTGAATTAGTCTACGAACCAGTAACGCGTCAAAAAAAATGTTAAGTGTTCAGATGGAGCAACGGGTTAATCTCAAGTTTCTTGTTAAACTGGGATACTTTTATAGAAACTTATGCAATGTTAAAAGAAGTGTACGAGAATGGTTATCCTGTACACAAGTTTTCGAATGGTTTAAACTAGGGGTGTGCGAATAATTCGAATTTACGAATTATTCGTGTCGAATCGAATATTAATATGTATTCGATTCGAAATGCGATTCGAATAATCGAAATTTCCAATTATTCGAAAAAATCGGAATATTCGTAAATTTTCGAATTATTCGTGAGTTTTCGAATTATTCGAAAATGTTCGAATATTGTGCGTTTTGAGTTTGACTGTTTATCGACGTAGTGGAAATCCAATGAAGAAATTTAACAACGCTAAATATACTCTGTTCCTCTAAATAAAAATACATGAAAGTCTTGACGTTAGTCCTTAGTGGAAACTCTCAAAAAATGGCACACGATTCCTTATTGGGGAAAATTAAGTCGCGCTATTTAAAGATCTAGTATGATTATAAATTATCCTAAGGGCGACAGATGAACAGTTTTCGAAAACCAGCATATGAAAACGTTATTTCATTATTAAACTTTATAATATGAATTCGAAAAATTTGCGAATTGATAAAATGTTTCAAATTATTAAAAAAAAATAACGAATTATTTGAAATCTTGACGAATTATTTGAAAACCAATTATTCGAAAAATTCACGAATTATTCGAATATTTCTAACTATTCGAATTTTCGAAATATTCGATTCGATTCGATTCGAACGCTATTCGCACACCCCTAGTTTAAACAGTTTAAAGAGGGACATGAAACGACCGAAGACGAAAACATGGAACTAATTGGTAAATTAATCCGCGAAGATCGTCTCCTAAGCATCCGAGGGCTTGCTGAGATAACAGGAATCGACAAAGAATGTGTTAGCCAGATTTTACATGAATCGTTCAACACGCACAAAGTTTGCGCAAAAATTGTGCCAAAACTCCTCACTCCTAGCAAAAGGAATCAATAATGAACATTTGCACTGACATTCTAAACAACATTGACAATGATCCAGGCTTGTTAGACACGGTGACACTGAAGGACACAAGATTCAAAAGTGTGGAAGCAGTTAAAACAAAAGCGACGGAGCTTCTGAACCAGCTGAAAGAAGCAGACTTTCAGCACTGCTTTCAACAATGGAAAAATCGTATGGAGTGGTGTAAAGATTGCCAAGAGGAGTACATTGAAGGCGAAAAAGTTGCTACTGTAATTGGTAACGAATAAAAAGTGTCATGACAACAGTTCGGTTATTTAATAGCCTAATAACACCTCGTATTCCTAGCTTACATTCAAATGTATTTCCATTTTCCATACACCCATGCTAAACATTGTTATTTTAAATTTAGTTCGTTACCTGAATGTGTCCAAGCTACTAGACATGTGTCGTGGGTAATTTTGAGCAACCGTATATATTCCCAGTGTTAAGGGGTAATAAGTCCACGTCATGCAAAATAAGGCAGTCGTATTGCAAACTGATCGCTAACTTTGCGCCGAAATTTAACATTTTGCTCTATTAAAGGGTAATGTATCATTTTGTTCTACTACCAATATTCGATAATGGATATTCTGTTTTTGTAGAAAGTAATGAATATAGTTTAAAAATATATGGAGTTGTTCAACACGGTTTTTATAAGGAATTATTAATGCAGTCTTGATCAGCGCCCTACAGTTGTCTGGTTTGTATTCCCCACCTGGAAAAAATTACGTTTGTTTGCATTGGCTGACAAATTGATATGAAGTGACATATTTTGTTTGTTGACATCTGACATTGTCATTAAAGTTCAAATTAAAATTTATATTTAAAAAAAAATTAGATTTGTGAATGATTTTATATAGAATAGTTGATATAAATTACCTGCATACGGCTTTCGAAACTTTTTTTTCTTCGTAATACTAGTAATTTTAATGTCTTCATTGTTTAAAATAGTATCTTGGTAAGTGCAATTTTTGAGGTTATAATCACCATTTTTGGGCTGAATAAATACCAGTTCCTTATATATGTTTTCAGTGCTTATATAACTATAGTGCCTCGCATGACGAGCTGGAAAGTATACCGCCACAATAATTACCACTACACCTATCGTTAGCAAACAATTTTTTAACATTCTCGCCCAACTTCACATTTTTGACAGCAGTTAGTGTGAAAACGTGAAAACAGCACAATTTTCTAGTGAGATTGACGTGGAAGTAACTAGGGCATGCGCAGAACAACCTTACGTGGCATTCCAGCAAGTTTGTGAAGTGCAGTGATGTTCTTTATTTATTGAATTTTATAAAATAAGGATTGCCTATATAATTTAGTGTAAGTATTCCAAATAATAGCGAATACTGTGAAGGTAATTTTGATCTAAAAATTGTACTAAGAGGCACCCCCGTCTCTGTAAATTTAAAGTTCATCGTAGGCAATGTTTTCTGCAATATGATGATTACATATTTCCCTTGATTTGTGCTAAAGTTTCTGACTTTTCTTACGTGAAAACTGAAGAAACAGTATCATAAATGTAAATGTAATTATATGAAAAGTTCAAATCACTTTTTTTCCAATTACAGCCTTCTGCACTGTCCTGACTCAGCTGTTTTGCTATATTAAAGTATTAATTTTAATAAACATACCTACCTAATGTGGACCTACATATATGTACTGGATGGTAAAATTAAAAGAAGCGGGATATAAGAAATAATAAATACATAAATTGAAAACCATGAAAAATAACTGTAAATGTTTTAAATACATAAAGAATTATAATGGCTTTATCACCTTGTTTACATATGGTAAACTCTTAATACATTCCCTGACATAATTAAACGTTTTTTAAAAACAAAGTGAATGTACTATACTTAGAATTCCATGCTATGCTTTTGGTACGTATATTTATTTTGATAACTACTTACTATTTCAATATAACATATATGTACCAAATTCTTTAACCAATTAATTACAAAATTAAAGTAACCTAACAGGATGGTGATTAGAATCTGAAATAAACTGTCATTCTAAATGTAGTCTCCGCATCCCAAATCAACATGTATATGTATAGTTTATATGCTGTATAGATAGGTATTTACCTATAAGGTACATGGGGGTCTAAATTATGAGTTTAAAACGTCAGTAATCGTGCTATTTTTTTCAGGGTTAATTGAGATGAATCCACAATATTTACCCCCGCAGCAGTTAGGGGGTCCTCCTCAAGGCTTTGCCCCCAACCGTATGTCACCAGGTTTGGGTACACAAACCTTTCAAAATGTGCCTCTGGGCCCCCCAAAACCAGGGCAAATGCCTAGTGGGCCTATGCAAGGTGGAGCTCCTCCAACTCATTCGCCATCTGGTGGTGCAGGAGCACCACTTTCTGGTAATATGGGTCCAATAGGGCAGATGCATAGTTCGGGGCCCATGCCGAATATGGGTGGACCTCCTCCAAAGTCACAAATACCATCGTCTCAGTTGCCTCCCGCTCAGATGCCCCACTCTCAGCTGCCTCCTTCACAGTTGCCTCCGTCTCAGTTGCCGCCACTGCAGGGGCAAGCTCCACCAGATCAAAGGAACACTGCCACACCACAGAATAATCCATTTGGTCCGCCACCTTCGAAGCCCGGGCTAGCCGATTTACCACCTGCTAGTGTACAGAATGGGGCCCTGCAGTTTCCAGAATGGTCCCCCACACATTCAGAATGGCCCTCCCTTGGGTGAGTTGCAAAATATTAGTGTTAATTTTCTGGATAATTGATAATTAGGAAATTTTTCAGTGTCTGATCCAACGTTCTATTTATTGGATACTAGCGACCCGCCCCGGCTTCCCGGTTTACGACATCACATTAGAGACCTCTAAAATTATCAGAGTTTCTCTACTATATTATGCATGTATTATACATATAAACCTTCCTCTTGAATCACTCTATCTATTAAAAAAAACGCATCAAAATCCGTTGCGTAGTTTTAAAGATCTAAGCATACATAGGTAGTAGATAGATAGGGACAGACAGCGGGAAGCGACTTTATACTATGTTATGATATTTTTATTGTAGTTATTTTCTTATAAGTTTTTCTGAGTATGAATCAAATACCCACTTAATCAAAGTTAAGTGAGTTAATTAGTTAAGAAAGTAAATCACCTTTTTCTATTTTTGAGATCGTAATTGGATCTTATGAAGTAAAGATAAAGAGCATAAATTATATGTATATAATGTCTATTTAAAATTATGGATAATTTCCATTTTAAAAAATTTTATGCTGGGAAAAATTTTATTTACACAAAATATTACAGGAATCAAATCTCTCAATTAAGGGATTAGACCCCTCTGGAGTGGAAATCAAGGCATTCTTTGGGAATTTTTTCTGCTCTGCTAATAAAGCGATCAAAAATTCATTTTAGGGCTTTATTAAGTACATAATGAGGTATATACAGATCTTCTTTTTTTTTCAACAAAAAATACAAAATAGCATCATAATCGTGTATACATCGAGCATATATGCTTTTTTTTTTTTGTTGACCATCGGTGGGCAGCACAGCAATTTTTTAACAGCTACTAGAACAAACAAAACAATTTTTTTCATTATCTACATGAGTTTTTCTAAAGCGGTACACAAGATAATTGTAAAATATTGATTTTTGGCAAAATGTGAGCAGTTTGAAAAAAAGATAATCAAATTTTACGAAAAAAAAAAAACGTTATTAATTTGTTTAAAAAAAATGTAATTTATAACCGATCGAAAACATCGTATGTACCGCTTTAGATAATTTATCTAAGAAGCTACAGTCAAACTTTCCAGTCGATCCGATAAAAATTAGCGAGTTATACTGCCTACCAGTTTGAAAACCATGTTTTTGAAGAAGACGCTTTTAAAGTTTCAAGACGTGTTTACTTCATGAAAGTTTCAAAATACAGACATGTTATTTTTTTTCCCTTCAGTCTGCTATACCAGGACCATATTCATCCTTTCCAAAATATCGATCGGGCATCAGATACTCCAAAATGCATAACATTTCGGATGACATAGTTGTTTCACAAATTAGGTCAAAAATAATTGTTAAACATTTTTCCCATCAATAATTCCTTTTGGATATCATTCTTGGGATGTTTTTACATTTAAGCAAAAAAAAAATTCGAAAAAAAGTCTTTCCGGAGGGTCTAAGCCCTTAACCATTCAATTTTCTGTCAATATTCGGTTAAAATAATAATAACAAAATAATTTAATTTATAGCTTTTGAATCATTCATTGAAAATCCATGAAAAATAGGAAGAAATATTAGATTCCCACCATTTCCAAATATATTTTTCTTTAATAAAATCAACAATTAAACGAATATACGCGCCATCATTATCGACAATATGTTGCCATTTATTTAGAAAGTTGAAAAACCGAGGTTTTGAAGCAAAGAATTTGCTGTTGTACTTTTTATATTAGGTACTTATCTCTCAAATGGCTGGATAGCGAATGGAACAGATGGTAGTCTGTTGGTGCCAAATCTGGTGAATACAGTGGGTGAACCAGAACATACCACCCAAAGCTTTAAAGTTTATATGCTTGTTTCATATGCTTGCAATTTTTTTTCTGTACATATATGAACGGACAGTTTTCAAAATTCGATATCTCGGCAAAAAAAAAAAATATTTGAGCAAACTCGCGGCATTTTAAAGAGGGGAGATTTGAAGATACTTTAAGATCCCACACATGGATTTTTCGAGAAAAAAAATTTCGCATTGCTACATAACCTCAAATATATAAAAAAAAAACGTGTTTTTGCTCTTTTATGTTAGGATATCTCAAAGTCTTGACGTGATAGAGCAAAATTAAAAATAGATTCGAATTCAGCGTCGAAAAATACATAAGAAAAGTATGGTCTGACCAAATCCAGACAACTTTTTTTCACAAGTCATAACTATCGTGGAACATTTATTATTAAACATATTTACTATTTAGATACAAAAAACTGATAACTGATAGCAAATAGTATTTTTTTTTTTTATATTTTATTGCAGCACAACTTCCTCCATCAACTCATCAAAATAATCCACCGTTGACATTTGCTCCGCCACCACAAAACTCCCTCCAAGGATCTCACACTCAAAATCAATTCACACAGCCGCCTTTACCTGGAGGGCCAGCTCCTGTGAATCAAAATATGCCTCCTAGGCCAGGACTGAATCAACAAAGTCAATTCATGCAACCTCCTGGAGGAGCCATCCCGGGAAGTAACCAACCCCCCTTGAATCAGTATCAGCAGCCACCTTTACCCACTGGTGCCCCCTCGGGTCCCCCGTCTGGCCCTAATTACCCTCCAGTGGGTCAGTACGGTCAACCGCCACTTCCTGGGGGACCCCCTCCAGGTAACCAATATGGCCATCCAGCTGCACAGGGGGACCTCCAACCGGTCAGAATTTCTCCCATCCTCCCTTTCCCGGAGGCCCCCTAGGCCGGGACAGCCAATGCAGCCACCTCATCCAGGGCAAAATTTCCCCAGTCAACCTCCCATTCCTGGCCAGCCCCCTCTGCCCGGTCAAGGAGCTCCTCAAATGCCCCCATTACCCGGTCAACCTAACCAGCAGTTCCCCAACCGAATCAGTTGGCCGGCCCGATGCAGAACATGAGTGTGGGGGCCCGAGGCAGTATCCCCCGGTGGTGTTAAGGGGCTGGATAACGGTCCACATATGCCCCCGCCGTTGTCACAGCAGGGCTATATGAACGGGCAGCAAGTGAGAGGCCCTCAGGGACAGGGCTATCCGGCAATGCCTGGTCAGGGGATGGCACCCGGGGCACCTGGAGTTCCCGGAGCGCCTGGAGGATATCCACAGCCCCAGCAGAACAGACGCTTTGGATCCGGACCAGATGCCGAGCCCGGTAAGATTTTAACTTGGAGTGTATGATTTTTTAGTTGAACCAGGGTTTTTTTAGCATAAGTATCTGTTTATCAAAATAACAAGCAAGATCTCATTAAATGTTATTAAATTTTTGTCATTGTAAATGTCATTTTTTTGGAGTGAACCTTGTTTGGTTGGTTGTCTGAATTAAAGTAAAAACTAAAAGCTAAGTTTTGAGGTGAAACCTCAAAAGGCCAAAAAAATAGAAAAGTGGCAGCAAATTTAAAATTTTAAAGGAGGTTTTACAATTTATACACTTTATATTTATTCCATTTATTTTATATGGAATTTTTATTTGGAAGCGCTGGAGATTCTATTACATACATTTCAAATGTATGGAATATTGATAGGGGTCGTAGCAGAAGATGAGCGGAGCAGACGTCATACGTAATGTATTCCCCTACAGTGTTTGAGTTGACAAACTGACGAAGTCGGTACTCAGTGGCAGTGATGCGAAGTGAGATGGGGATCGAAGTACAGCGTTGCCAGATACTGCGATGTTTACGTTTTAGATGGGCCACTCATTTGGGTTATTTGTTTCATGAGTTGCGGTTTTTTTGGTGATTTCTGATCTAAAGTAAAAAATCGATCATCATAACTAGTCATTTACTACTTTTAAGTGCTATGCCGCTGGTTTGTTGGCTTGGTAACACGTAATTTGTGGTAAAACGTGAGGCAAATACGTGATGCATAAACACAGAAGTGTAACATGCCTTTTTTTGTGTCGGTCAAGACTATAAAATTGCGTTAGGCGACTTTTGCGAATTTTTCCACACCAAATCGCGATAATTGTTGAAATCTGGCAACCATGTCGTCCTGTTGGGTGTCGGCAGCACAGCTTTATTATACTTACACAAAGGCGGCTCGAAGCTAAATGGTCGCTAAACGCGAAACGTTGCCGATCTTGCCGACGACGGCCGATCTTGCGTCCGAGACGCCGAAGGCGGATCTACACGGTAGGGGCATACGGTCGTGTGTTTTCTGATAGGTGAACCTTTGGCAATATTTTGTGGAAAGTATTATTTTAGGTATTATCTTGGCATTTTATATGCTTCCAAATTCAAGTTCCACACGTGTATACATGTTAATACAGACCTCAACTGAAGCCTGTAGTGCCTTATTTCTACGAATTTATTATTTTCTACGAATTTATTATTCTTTTTCCCAAGATCCAAGTGACGCAAGATGATCAGCAAAATAGATCTGGTGTTTTCGTTACCAATCAGAAAGGCCTTGTTCCACCCCTGGTCACAACAAAGTTTGTCGTGCAAGATCAAGGAAATTGCAGCCCCAGATTGTTACGCTCTACGATGTATAATGTTCCAGTTTCTCAAGTAAGTCTTACCTTCTACTAGATATGATGAAAACCACAGCCTTTTGTTCATTTTTGAATATCAATCATTACTTACCCGTTTCGGTCGAAAACGCCACTCCCGGTACATCGCTCTTCAGCGCCTCATAACTAATACTATTTGCGACAGAAAATGTTGACAAGGACATATTTTTAAAGTTTAAGACGTGCCCTTTCCCATGGTGTCTATGAAATTCCTCCAAAAAAAATATTAACTATGAAAAAAAAGCAGTTTAAAAAAAAAACGTTTTTTTTTTTTACATTTTTTTTTAATCAAATTTTCAAAGGTTTCCGGTCTGCAATGGACCTGGAACCTCACTAACCGGTGGAATAAATGTTTGAACTTTAAGTATACATAGTTTAGATAATTTTTTCCCTTATGCGTTCAAAATGGCGCCTGAACTGCAAAATTTTTGCGTAAAAATTCAATAATTTTTTATTGGAAAATGATGCACTTTTACAAAAAATTGTCAAGAATAAAATGCTGTTAAAATCACTCAATGAATGCACAAGGAATTTTTCAAAATTTTTTGAGTAATTTTTTGGATTTTGCAAATAGTCAATTTTTGCAAAATTTAAAAAAATCCTGAAAAAATTCCAGTGCATTTTTTGGGTGATTTTAAGAACTTTTTATTCTTGACAACTTATTGTAAAAATGCATTGTTTTCGAGAAAATTTTTTAAATTCGATACTAATTTGATCTTTGGAAATTTTTTTTGCAATAAATTGCAAAATAATGCATTTTTGCAATAAATTGTCAAGAATAAAAAATTTCTTAAAATCACTCAATGAATGAACTAGGATTTTTTCAAAAATTTTTAAGCATTTTTTTCAATTTTGCAAAAATTGACAATTTGCGAAATCCAAAAAAATTGCTCAAAAATTTTTGAAAAAATCCTAGTGCATTAATTGAGTGATTTTAAGAACTTTTTATTCTTGACAATTTTTTGTAAAAGTGCATCATTTTCCAATAAAAAAATATTGAATTTTTACGCAAAAATTTTGCAGCAGTGAAAATTTGATTTAAAAAAAAATGTGCAAAAAAATCGTGTTGTTTTTTGTGAAAAAAACTGTTTTTTTGGAGGAATTTCATGGACACCATCGGAAAGGGCACGTCTTAAACTTAGAAAATATGTCCCTGTCAAATTTTTCTGTCGCAAATTGTATTAGTTATGAGGCGCTGAAGAGCGACGTACCAGGAGTGGCGTTTTCGGCCGAAACGGGTTAATTTACACACCTCATATACGAGTTGATTATTTTATTTGCCCAACTATCCTTAGGATATTATCAAGCAGACTGCAGTACCGTTCAGCTTGGTGATCAGCCCCATGGCGAGAGTCGTCGAAGGCGAATATCCACCGCCAATTGTTAATTTCGGAGAATTGGGACCGATCCGTTGTATCAGATGCAAGGCGTACATGTGCCCCTACATGCAATTCATCGATTCGGGAAGGAGATTCCAGTGCCTCTTCTGTAAAGTCACGACCGACGGTAAGTATCCGTACGACCGTACAAGAATCGGCAATGATCTCCCTCGTCTCTTGCAGTCCCAACGGAATATTTCCAGCACCTCGATCACACAGGTCAGCGGATGGACCGCTCACGAGAGGCCCGAGTTGGTCTTGGGGACCTACGAGTTTGTGGCCACGGCCGATTACTGTCGCAATAACGTTCTGCCCAAACCGCCCGCTATCGTCTTCGTAATAGATGTGTCCTATAACAGCGTGAAGTCCGGACTGGTGCATCTACTTTGTTCGCAAATGAAGGAGATCATACAGAACTTGCCGGTGGACCAGGGACAGGAAAAGAGCAACATGCGGGTGGGCTTTATCACGTTCAATAACTCTGTGCATTTTTATAATATAAAGGTAAGTGAGATTTAATATACAGTGCGCGCCTAGAGTATGGAATAAATTCAGCAAATGTGAAACAAAAAATTTTTGGAAAAAATCCTCGAACAAGTCGATTTTGTTTAACCCATTAACACCCAAACGGACACAATTTTTCGTCCTTTTTGGAACGTCAATCTCGAAGGGAAATTAATGAATTCGCTCAATAAAAACCACTTCTCCTAATGTTTTCGGATGTGATCTTTAGATTTCCGGGGTCAGAATTGTGATTAAATACTCTAGAAAAAAATATATGGCTGACTTTATGGAGAAAAGTATTGAAAATTTGGGGATTTTTTTTTTATATATTTTTTTTAAGTTCAAAAAGTACTCTAACCTACTCCGGATTGTGGAGGGAGGCGGAGGCAATAGTTGGAGTTGATGATAGGACTTTTTTTGCCGACCTCAACTGACTCTAATCTTTTCAAAATGGCGGACATTGCATAAAATCTCATGAAATATGAATTTTTCTCTAGTATTAACGAGAAAATAATGTGATTGTGAGTTTTTCTTGATCCACAGTCATTTTCCTCAATCAAAACAACACTTCAGAATATATTTGACTAAATTTTCAATTTCCAATGATGGCGGATTCAAAATGGCGGCCGGATTTCTCAAGAAATGGCGCGTTTTTCATTATAAAAAGTAAATAGGAGTTTGTAATTATACTTTTCCTATGTCATTTCATGTTTTAGTAACATTTTGAGTTATTCCTGGTGAAAAAAGTCTGAAACCCAATATGGCGGACATAATTCTTTAAAATTCAAAATTTGAAAATGGAAAAATTACAGTCATATTTTACGTAGAATTCTGATGGAAAATGTCCTCTCAATCTTTTTCATAAAAATGGGTTCTATCTGAGTAAAAAATTATTTGTCATTCTAACCTCAAAACGAGGTTTTTTTCCGGTGTTGAGGTTCTCATGATGAAATCATCAGTATTATATATTATGCACTTAGGGATGCTCGGTGGCAAACTACTGGCCGGAAGTACACAGCCTACTTGTTTCTCGTGGTGCATTTACGATTGTTTCTCACACCCACCAGAAAGTACGTTCTACGTACTATTCTTTGAATAAATATGCGAGGAAGTTCCGGAAAAAAATTCGTCAATGCGCCCGAATTCAAAATATATATTTTCTATTTATATGCGGTTCTAAGTGCATAATATATAATTCTCATGAATTCATCATAAGAACCTTAACACCGAAAAAAAAACTCGTTTTGAGGTTAGAATGACAAATAATTTTTTACTCAGATAGAACGCATTTTTATGAAAAAGATTGAGAGGACATTTTCCATCAGAATTCCTACGTAAAATATGACTGTAATTTTTCCGTTTCCAAATTTTGAATTTTAAAGAATTATGTCCGCCATATTGAATCCGCCATATTGGATTTCAGACTTTTTCACCAGGAATAACCTCAAAATGTTACTAAAACATGAAATGGAAAAGATTCTAATTACAATCCTTATCTACTTTTCATAATGAAAAACGCGCTATTTTTTTTAGAAATTCGGCCGCCATTTTGAATCCGCCATCATTGAAAATTGAAACTTTAGTCAAATATATTCA
Source organism: Aromia moschata (assembly GCA_029963805.1). NCBI lineage: Eukaryota > Metazoa > Arthropoda > Insecta > Coleoptera > Cerambycidae > Aromia > Aromia moschata. Next base: position 416,971 of record JAPWTK010000301.1, on the reverse strand, counting down.
GTAGTATTGTTTTGATTGAGGAAAATGACTGTGGATCAAGAAAAAACTCACAATAACATTATTTTTCGTTAATACTAGAGAAAAATTCGTATTTCATGAGATTTTATGCAATGTCCGCCATTTTGAAAAGATTAGAGTCAGTTGAGGTCGGGCAAAAAAATCCCATCATCAACTCCTATTGCCTCCACCTCCTTCACAATCCGGAGTAGGTTAGAGTACTTTTTTTGTAATTCTTGAATTTTTTACGCAAAAATTTTGCAGTTCAGGTGCCATTTTGAATGCATAAGGGAAAAATAGCTCTTTAAACCACATATACTTAAAATTCAACTATTTATTCCACCGGTTGGTGAGGTTCCAGGTCCATTGCAGACCCGGAAACCCCTTGAAAATTTGATTAAAAAAAAAATGCAAAAAAAAAACGTGTTTTTTTAACTGCTTTTTTTCATAATTAATATTTTTTGGAGGAATTTCATGGACACCATCGGAAAGGGCACGTCTTAAACCTCAAAAATATGCCTGTCAAATTTTTCTGTCACAAATAGTATTAGTTATGAGGCGCTGAAGAGCGATGTACTGGGAGTGGCGTTTTCGGCCGAAACGGGTTAATGTGTATTGTCACAAAGAGTTGTTTAGAGTTGTGTACTATTCCCTCATTGTGTAGCTTTAAACAATTTCTGCTTTTTCTTTGCAAATTTGCTAGCCATTTTTTATTCCAGGGAACATTGGCTGCCCCTCAAATGATGGTTGTTGGAGACGTGCACGAGATGTTCATGCCTTTATTGGACGGGTTCTTGTGTACTCCTGAAGAATCTGGCCCCATTATCGATGCCCTTATGCAGCAGATACCGGCTATGTTTGGGGACACGAGAACAACTGAAACTGTTCTGCTGCCGGCCATCCAAGCTGGATTAGAGGCCTTGAAGGTATGCCAAAGAGATGAAGCATTAACAGTAAAATTATTAAAAACTCAATATACCTGAATTTTGTAACTGTTATATAAAGTGATAAAAGAAGCAGCGAATAAATTATCAACTATTGATAACAATAAAAAAAAATGCATTTCAAATATTCACAGAGGTTAATTTGTCATTAATAGGGTCCGAAAATCTGTGTGGAATAATGCAGAGTCGGCACTATACAACTCTATAAAAATTAGAGTATAAACCCTATTTTTTTTTAGCGCCTTGTAAATTATACACGCGTGTATTTATTGCCCGTGCATACGTACGCCACTGACCGTGCCTGGTAACGCGCTGAGACTGTATGCGCCCTAGTACGCTGGTCCCTTGCGGTAGCTCTGGATTGAATGCTGCTTTACCCTGTGTTATGGCAAACTTTCCGGACTCTAGTCATTAAATTAGTTGACATATATCTGAGGTTATCTTAGGCTTACAATTGCCTTAAAATTGAAATGAACGTATTACTTCAATTATTTAGACATTCATTTAGAGATTAATTTGGCAGACAAATTTGAGGTTATGTTGCTTCTATTAGCTCCTCAAACTTGAAATTAATGTAATAAACTAGCTTTGAAGCTCCTAGTTTTGACTAGTTTTGAAGCTCCAACATTTTAGTTTTCGGATCTGTAGGCCAAAATTTTTTAGAAGCCACGGTTTTAACACAATTTGAAGAAATAGCGCAAACAATTTTTTTTTCCAAATTTTTAACCTTCTCTTTCTCGCTCCACGAGCTCGGAATTTTTTTTTTCGATTAAACGACCATATGGACCAAATAGCCTCTTTATTCAGCTTCAATTTCCTTTTTTTAATTGTTTTCTACATTCATTTGTCGCGGAGATATCCGAAATGGAAAGAAAAAGGACCGTTTTGTCTTCAACTATCGATATCTCAGCAACCAATGATCATACAGGAAATTGAAGGCCAGTTTCGGAAACTGGAATAAACGTCCTATAAAATCCTGTCGACATTAAAAAAAAATTTTTTTGCCACCCTCAATATCGACTTGAAAAAAAGTTGAAAAACGTGATTTTTTTCCTTTGTTTTGGTAAATTGACTGCATCTTAGCAAATATTGATGGGGAGGCTAGGACTTTTAGGAATTTTTACACCTCAATGTACCCCCAATAGCCCTGTAAATCTGCAGATCGATCCATCGAGTGGTTTTTCCGGGCCGATTATTCAAAGTTTTGAAAAAAATTAAAGGAGCAAGATTTTTTATTCTTAAACATTGTGTAATCTTCATAAAAATGGAAATAGTCTATTTTTTTTACACTTTTTTCTCAATTCTGCGTTGGTCACTTGGTAAATTTGAAAAAAAAAAAAATCGAAAATTTCCAAAAAAAAAAAAATTTAATGCCGGGGTGTTTCCGCAAAACAAATAGTGAATTTGAATGTCAATCACCGGCATTTGCGTTTACCCAAACCGTGTATGTGTGTGTTTTTTTCAGAGAAATGAAACCCCATGGTTCGTCAATTCCACAGTATTTTGTGACTCCTCATTCTCTGAAGATTAATGAATAATCGGTCTGGAAAACCGCTCGATGGATCGATCTGCAAATTTACAGGGCGATATTGAGGATGCAAAAAAAATTATTTAAATGTCTTAACAGGATTTTATAGGTGGTTTATTCCAGTTTTCGAAACTGGCCTTCGATTTCCTGTACAATCATTGGTTGCTGAGATATCGATGGTTGAAGACAAAAGGATCTTTTTTCAATCAATTTCGAATATCTCCGCGACAAATGGACGCAGTAAACGATTAAAAAAAAAGGAAATTGAAGCTGAATAAACAGGTTATCTGGTCCATTATGGTCGTTTAACCGAAAAAAAATTTCCAGACAAAAACAAGGCTATAAATTTGGAAAAATATTTTTTGGCGCTATTTCGTCGGATTGCGTTAAAACCGTGGCTTCTAAAAAATGTTGGCCTACAGATCCGAAAACTAGAATCTTGGAACTTCAAACGCTTTTTTTAAATTTGCGATTCAGCCCTTTTTCACTTAGATACAAGCCCGTCAAAAATCGGGGAAATATTTTGATTTTTTTTGCTCCCTTAATTTTTGTGAGTAGTGTATTTGGTCGAAAATTGTCAAAAAATGTTTCAAACTCATATTAATTTCTTTCAGGAATGTTCTCTCTTCTAATAAAGTATTTTCAGGTACCTATTACTAAAATAAATCAATGGTTATTCAATAGGTTAGAGGACTTTTATGTGGTTAATAACTTTATCACTAAAAACAAGTGTAACTAAAAAGGATTTCAGTGGTATTTTTCTTTATCATCTATTTTCTGAAATCAATGAATAATACACCACTTTTCACAATAGTGACAACTATTTTTTCTTTGGTCGCAGGCGTCCGAATGTGCAGGAAAACTGATGGTGTTCCACACTACCCTTCCGACTTTGGAGGCACCCGGAAAACTTAAGAATCGCGACGACCGAAAACTCTTGGGAACCGAAAAAGAAAGGACGGTATTAACGCCGCAGCACCAGGGTTACAACCAACTGGGACAGGATTGCGTAGCGGCGGGCTGTTCCGTGGACCTCTTCGTTTTTCAACAACGCCTACATCGATCTGGCCACGATAGGACAAGTGTCCAGGCTCACCGGCGGGGAAGTCTTTAAATACACCTACTTCCAAGTAAGTTAACCCTCTAACGCCCAAGTGCACTGTCAAGAGACATGAACTTAGAAGCTCATATTACTGATAGATATAGAAAAATTAAAGAAAAAATAACTAAAACCATGTATTCCTATGTTTTCGAGGTCGCTCTTTTGAATAGAATCGTAAAATTTGCAAAAAAATTGATGTAACCTTCAATTTTTAACAAAAACTAAAAAAATGTGATTTTTTCAAGATTCTATTTTTTTAAATCTCAATTTCAGCTATGTTATCGTCCTTTATACTACTCAAAAACAAATGCAAACGTGCACTCGAGACGTGTACTTGAAGGAAACGCAATGAGAACAATTTGATTTTTTCATTTTTGAGGTTAGAATAACTAGATATTTCAAATATTCACAGAGGTTAATTTGTCATTAATAGGGTCCAGAAATGTGTGCTATAATGCAGACTCGGCACTATACAACTCTATGATAATTAGAGTATAAACCCTATTTTTTTAACGCCTTGTAAATTATACACTCGTGTATTTCTTGCCCGTGCATACGTACCCCACTGACCGTGCCTGGTAACGCGCTGAGACTGTATGCGCCGTAGTACGCCGGTCCCATGTGGGAGCTCTGGCTAATTGAATGCAGTTTACTCTGTGTTATGGCAAACTTTCCGGACCCTAGTCATTAAATTATTCAACATATACTTGAGGTTATCTTAGGCCTACAAATGCCTTAAAATTGAAATGAACGTAGTAGATTATTTAGACAAAAATAATGGATATTTCAATTCAAATATTTTGAAAGAAAAATAAAATTTTGGTTATTTAAACATTCATTTAGAGACAAATTTGAGGTTATGTTGCTTCTATTAGCTCCTCAAACTTTAAATTAATGTAGTAAACTAGAAAAAATAACTAAAACCGTGTATTCCTATGTTTTCGAGGTCACTCTTTGGAATGGAATCATTAAAATTTGCAAAAAAAAATTGATGTAACTTTCAATTTTTAACAAAAAACTATTAAAAAAACGCGATTTTTTCAAGATTCTTTTTTTAATCGCAATTTCAGCTATATTACCGTCCTTTATACCACTCAAAAACAAATAGAAACGTGCACTGCGTGACATGTACTTGAAGGAAACGCAATGAGAACAATTTGATTTTCTCATTTGTGAGGTTAAAATAACTAGATGTGGCAAAATTCAAAGGGTGATATTTCTCGTTTTTTACCAGTTGCGGGAACATTGACGCAAAAGAAGAATTTTGAAAAATTATTAGTACTTTCGGGGTTTTTGGCGTTGCTAATCACGATCCCGTTGTCATAATTTCAAAATTCAGGATGGAAGATATGGCGACCATTTTGAAATTTCGAATCCTGAATTTTGAAATTCTGACATCGGGATCGTGATTAGCGACCCCGAAAACCCCAAGTTTACAAAGTTTGAGGCAAAATAATCGAAAAATTTGAAATTTGATTTGGGATGGTGGCCACATAGGATCCGCCATCTTGAATTTTGAAATTCTGACCCCAAATACCCTGAAAGTACTAATAATTTTTCAAAATTCGGTAAAAAACGAGAAATATCACCCTTTCAATTCCAATTCTAATTATTCTAACCTAAAATATGAGAATATTAAATTGTTCTCATTGCGTTTCCTTCAAGTACACGTCTCGAGTGCACGAGTGCACGTTTCTATTTGTTTTTGAGTGATATAAAGGACGATAACATAGCTGAAATTGCGATATAAAAAAATGGATCTTGAAAAAATCGCATTTTTTAATAATTTTTGTTAAAAATTGAAGGTTACATCATTTTTTTTGCAAATTTTAACAATTCCATTCGAAAGAGTGACCTGAAACATAGGAATACATGGTTTTGGTTGTTTTTTCTTTAATTTCTCTATCAGTAATATGAGCCTCTAAGCTCTTTTGACAGTGCACTTGGACGTTAAATGGTTAATTGCCATCTGTGATCTCATCAGTCTCATCTGTCACCACTGCTCCGTTTCTATTGTATGCCTCAGAATGTTGATGAAAATAGGGGTTTTTTCATTGCAAGGGAACGATCCAGGTTGTGGGTTCACTTCTCTGAACGAGAATTTTCTAGTGGCCTTTGTCTTCATAACAAAAACCTGTTTAATTTCAGGCCGACCTAGATGGAGATCGACTAATAAATGACATCATTACGGACATAAGTCGACCTATAGCTTTTGATGCCATAATGAGGGTTAGGACATCGACTGGTGTTCGGGCAACTGACTTTTTCGGCCACTTTTACATGTCGAATACTACCGATATGGAGTTAGCATCTATTGGTAAGTCGTGAATAATATTATATTAATTACTTTTTTTTTTCGTCAAGACATTTTTTCATATTTTTTTTACATTATGTTCTTTTGATATCTAACGACACATCCAAAAAAACATCATCAAAGTTAGCCGAGAAAAAAAATATGTATTTCTATTTTTAATCGAATTTATATCCTTATTTACTTGTCAAGACTGTCACATCCTATGACAGCCATTGTTTATTTTACAAATTGTGACAGTCACTTGTTGTTTGACATAACCGAAAAACTTAGACGTGACCGCTATTTCCATGTCTCTCGTTCATAGCTAGAGTTGATGACGTTTTTTTTTATGTCTATAAGGAGGTTGGTCCCAGAGGTGCGGGGCAAGGGGGAAACTCCTATCTCTTCCATGTATAAGAAATCAGGGTTCCAACTTGCAAAAGTGAAATGTTGATATCATAATTTTTTTAATTTAAGATGGAAGTCTCTATGCAGTATGTTTGTAATGCACGATAAATTAACAATTTATTATTATATACCAAGTTTGGACAATGATTGCCTCCACCTCCGGAGTAGGTTAGAGTACTTTTTGGACTAAAAAAAATATATATATAAAAAAATCCACAAATTTTCAGTACTTTTTTTTCCAGTAACTTTTCAGTAAGAGCGGCAATAGCACCTGAGTTGGAGAGGCCTGGGTTAATCTATCCTGTTTGTCTCTGAAATTACTGCCAAAATCTTGCGAATTTTCTCGAATAGAACGAAAATGGCGCTAATCTAAAAAGTGTTGCACTAATTTTGACGAGCAGTTTACTAACTGTAACCTATTTCAGATTGTGATAAAGCCGTGGCGGTGGAAATCAAGTACGACGACAAGCTAGCCGAGGACGACGGCGTCTACATTCAAGTCGCTCTGCTATACACTTCCTGTTCCGGCCAACGGCGCTTGAGAATTATCAATCTCTCGCTGAAGACCTGCTCGCAGATGGCCGATCTGTACCGCAGCTGCGACCTGGACACCATAATAAACTACGTCAGCAAGCAGGCGGTCTACAAGCTGCTGGACAACAACCCGAAGGCAGTGAAGGACTCCATCGTGAACAGGGCGGCGCAGATCCTCGCCACCTACAGGAAGAACTGTGCCAGTCCCAGCAGCGCCGGCCAGCTGATCCTGCCCGAGTGCATGAAGCTGCTGCCGCTCTACGTCAACTGCTTGTTGAAGAGTGACGCGCTGTCCGGCGGTTCGGACATGACCATAGACGACAGGTCGTTCGTTATGCAGGCCGTCCTGACGATGGACATTCCGACGTCCGTGCACTACTTCTACCCCAGGCTCATACCTCTGCACGATATAGACCCGGCGAAGGAGCCCAATGAGATCCCGCAGCCCATACGGTGCACGATCGAAAAGATGAACGAGCAGGGAGTGTACATATTAGGTAAGTTTCCAGTTTTTTTTTTAATTCGTGTAATACACTGCTCACAAAAATTAAGGGAGCAAAAAAATCTTAAATTTCCCGATTTTTGACGGTCTGTATTAAGTGAAAAATGGTCGTATCGCGAATTTAAAAAAGCGTTTTGAGGCTCCATTTCCTCTCCTCCTCCAATTCCAGTTCCTCCTCTTACAGTTGAATATTAGTTACGAAAGTTACGTAGTCTAACAAATAAAGACGCTTCCGTCGAAAAAGGAGCGGCGCGCGCAACTCCGTAGGGAACAAAAAGCAAAGCGCCGCGCTGCTCGCGCTCTCACTGTCTGCAGTCGTCTCCACTGGTCTCCCTAGTGGGACTTGCCCAACACTGCTGTGGTACGTTTGGGAGCCCGCATCGACAACCGTGTAGAGTCTCCTCGTGCGTCCCCACGCGGCAAAGGACGCACGTCAACACCGTCTCCAACGACATCATCAACATGTAAGCGTCGGCGCGGACACCCATAGCCGGGTACATCTTGCCTTTTCGCCGCACCGCGCCCCGACGATAATATGATGGTGTTATCTAGCAGCTGTCGCCCTCTAGTGTGTTTCCGGAAAATTATTCGCACTCACTTCATGCGGCTAAAGACTTACTAGTCGGGTGTGGCTTGGGAAAGGACATTTGAGGTTGCTGACTTTGTCAGGCCCACCAGGTCACGTCTTAGTCCCATTTGAACACACTAGAGGACGATACTGAGTACATACCAAGTACACATTAGGTAACACCATCGTACAAAAATGTGTGTTAATTTTTAAAGAAATATTTTAAATCTCCAGCTTCAATGATTGTTGCCAAATTTCAAGGATCTTAAGGTCAACTTTTACTGTCATTGTAGCAAATATATTACATATAAACTACTCACAAAAATTAAAGGAGCAAAAAAATCCGAAGGAATAGCATGAAAAATTTTTTTTCCAAATTTTTAGCCTTCTTTTTTTCGCTCCATGCTTAGGTGCCGCCCCCCGCTATTGCGCATGCGTCAGATGTCCCTGCCGTCTAAGAACACTGGACCCTAGATACCAGTTTTCAGTTTTTATATTTGATATTTGGGGTTATGTATAACGGCGCTAAATTTAAATTCGGGAAACACTGGGGCTAAACGAAGACTGGATCGGGTTTAAACCCCCCTAGACAGCTCTGCTTAATTGTGTTATTTATGTTTTATTTCAGAAAATGGTATTCACATGTTCTTATGGTTCGGTTTGGGTGTGAATCCCGATTTCATTCAAAAAGTTTTCGGCGCCCCATCTGCCATACAAGTGGACCTGGATAAGTGTGGTTTGCCCGAATTGGATAACCCTCTCTCGTTAGCTGTTAGGTCGATAATCGATGCAATTAGAATAGAAAGACACAGGTGTATGAGGGTAAGTGCAAAATTAATTAAGGGGTTAATACAATTAGGTGGGCTAAAATTACGCATTAAAAAACATTTTTTTACCAAGAAGGTTTTATTTAATCACTACAAAACTTTGTTAAGATAAGAATGAAGAATTCAAAAAAACTTGTATTTTTCAAAACAAAATGGCGGCTTCACGCTGGTGCAAAGTGGACCTACAAAAAAAAAACGGCAACCAGTCTGAAGGTCGTAATTTTCATCTGTAACAATCCAGGAAATAAAATGTATGTTAAAAATTCATATAATTTGTCGGTAAACCTCAAAAAAATAAAACCAAAAAAGAAATTCTACGTTTGGCAGAAGTTTTTCGAGAAAATCGGTGATTTTCGTATTTTTTCAGACACTTTTGCATTGATATTTAAATTTTGCAACATAAAATTCCAAAACATTTAGATTTACAGACAAGGTAAGAGTATAAAGAAGAAATCCTGAAAGTTTCAGCCAAATCGGCCGAGTAGTTTTTGAGTAATCGTGGTTGCCAATTTTGAAAATGTTGTTTTGAGTAAAATTCGTTTAAAGTTTTGAATACCGAAAAATGGTACTTACGACTCAGTCAGCGATTCCAGGGGCGTACAAAAGGCCTTCAATCCCTTCCTAGATGCTGTTATTCATCTGTCGTAGTTCTTTGTGAGCCTTACGGCCTTGGGTATTTCAAAGTAAGATACAATAGATAAAACTTTCACTAGGGCCGACCGCTCTCGTATACCTGCTGCGCGCTGAAAAAGGCATTCTCGAAAAATGACGAAAAAAAAAAAGAGTTCGAATTTCGCTCTGAAACTTTCACGAGCGTATTCTACGGAAATTTACCAACTTTTTTAGAGAAAAAAAAATTTATTTTTTTGACCACCTAATTGTATTTACCTCCTTCAGCAAAATAGTTGTCGAAGCAATAGTTTTAAATTTTCTAAACTCAAATTAAATTAAGATTGTTGAATTAAAAATTAAATTAGTGAATTAAGAGTTGTAGTGTTAGGGAAAAGGTCCTCATTTTAGAAAATTTGGAAAACCTGGAAAGTCAGTTTCTTCATTTAAAAAAAGTCAGATTTATTATGATTAGAAAATTACAGTCATGGAATTTTTATTTCAGTCGGACTTTTAGACGATTAAAATTGTTTTTAAAGCCTTTGCAAGAATATTATGTGTATAGACATCCAAAAAAAAACGTCATTGAAGTTGGCTATGAACGAAAGAGATAGAAATAGCGGTCATGTCGAAACTTTTCGGTTATATCAAACTTTTGACAAGTGGCTGTCACAATTGTAGAATCAATAATGGCCGTCATATAATGCAACAGCTTTGACAATTAAATAAGGTTATAAATTTAAGATAGAATAGAAATACATCTTTTTTTACTCGGCCAACTTTGATGATACTTTTTTTTTGGATGGCTCGATATTATGATTCACGATTTTAAATAGTTGTGTGTTCAGTTCAATAAAATTGGGGTTTGTCTGTAATGAACCTATTCATACATATACATCCAAAAAAAAAAACGTCATCAAAGTTGGCCGAGAAAAAAGACGTATTTCTATTCTTAATCGAATTTATAACCTTATTTACTTGTCAAGACTGTCATATCATATGACAGCCATTGTTTATTTTACAAATTGTGACAGTCAGTTGTCAAAAGTTTGACATAACCGCTATTTCCATCTCTCTCATTCATAGCCAGAGTTGATGACGGTTTTTTTTTGGATGTCTATTATTTCAATTGTAATTAATATTTTTAACATACAAAATATGAATTTCAAAAAAAATATCTATTTTTAGTAGTAATTTAGGGAGTTTTTTTTTTATTACTATTTCCTGGCCTAAAAAACGTAAAAAAAGTTATGAAATTAGCTGTTTGATATCATAAACATTTGGAACCAAATTTATTGCAGATAATATAGTTATGTTCAATTATCCACCTAGAAAATAGGCTTTTAGTTTCGTTTTTGTTTAAAAAAAAAAAACAAGTGAAGTGAAGAAAAAACAAAAATGGAATGTTTTTTTTTTATATATATAATAACACCAGTATTACTTGGATGTATCTGCTTTATAAAATAATTTGTTTTTCTATAATTGGCTTCATTTATAACAATTTAATCTTCCAATAACACCATAATTTAACCCGTTTCGCCGAAAGCACCACTCCCGGTACATCGCTCTTCAACGCCTCATATCTAATACTATTTGAGACAGAGAAATTTGACAGGGACAAATTTTTGAAGTTTAAGACGTGCCCTTTGCGATGGTGTCCATGAAATTCCTCCAAAAAAATTATTAATTATGAAAAAAAGTAGTTTAAAAAAAAACAATATTTTTACACATTTTTTTTAATCAAATTTTCAAGGGGTTTCCGATCTGCAATGGGCCTGGAACCTCACTAACCGGTGGAAAAAATGTTTGAACTTTAAGTATACGTAGTTTAAAGATCGATTTTTTCCCTTATGCAAAAATGGCGCCCGAACTGCAAAATTTTTGCGGAAAAATTGTAGAATTTTTTATTGGAAAATGATGCACTTTTACAAAAAATTGTCAATAAAAAGTTCTTAAAATCACTTAAAGAATGGAATTTTTTGAGCAATTTTTGAAATTTTGCAAAAATTGACCATTTGCAAAATCCAAAAAATTGCCAAAAAAATTTTGAAAAAATTCCAGTGCATTCTTTGAGTGATTTTAAGAACGTTTTATTCTTGACAATTTGTAGTAAAAATGCATTGTTTTCGAGAAAAAAATCTTGAATTTTTACGCAAAAACCTTGCAGTTCAGGCGCCATTTTGAACGCGTAAGAAAAAAAATCGCTCTTTAAACCACGTATACTTAAAGTTCAAACATTTATTCCACCGGTTAGTGAGGTTCCAGGTCCATTGCAGACCGGAAAACCCTTGAAAATTTGATTAAACAAAAAAATGTGCAAAAAAAATCCTGCTTTTTTTTAAACCACCACTTCTTTTAAACTGACACCATTGGAAAGGGCACGTCTTAAACTTCAAAAATATGTCCCTGTCAAATTTTTCTGTCGCAAATAGTATTAGTTATGAGGCGCTGAAGAGCATGTACCGGGAGTGGTCTATTTTTTTTTTCACGGCCCAGTTTAAAACAAATTGAAACAGAAAAATATCGTCATCGATTTTTAATTTGTAAACTAGCCCATATACGAATAGCAAGGGTAAACACATCTCGTGTGGTTTTGCAGCTGACATTGGTCAGGCAGAGAGAAAAGCTGGAACCAGTATTCAAACATTTCCTGGTGGAAGACCGCGGCACTGACGGATCGCCGAGCTACGTGGACTTCTTGTGCCACATGCACAAGGAGATACGGGCGCTGCTCAGCTAGCAGAAGGTCAGGGAGGTAACAGAGAGGAATTAGGAAGAGGAACTAATGGGATTTGTACGCAGACTTTTCCAGATTATCTTCATTATATAGGTTATCTAAAATATATCTTAACGCCCCTTCACGTATGTAAGTTGAAATGAATAGGAATCCACACCGATGCGTTCGAGTCGTTCACCTCGACCCATAACAAAAAAGTTTGCAGTACAAATTTTGTAACGAGGGTGCGGATTCGTTTTCGTATGAAGGAACGGAGATAAATGCAGTTATTATGTTTAATTATTTTGTATCTATATTTTATCGGTGCCCATCTGAAATGGTAAACATGTAATATAATAAACCTAACTAATAAAGTAGCAGTAAGTATATTTCTAACCGATTTTTTTTTATTTTTCCTAACTTTTTCTTTTCAGCACTAATACCAACTCTTAAAAAAAATTCTCAGAGCAAAAAAAGACATCTCCATTCTGCAAGTCAAGTAGTGTCAACATTTTCAAGTGATTAAAATATTTTTACTAAAAAACTAAACACTCGATTCCCTCTTAAGTCACCAAATCCGTGCATCATATTTTCGCCTAAGTCGCGAAATTTATTCTCTCTTAAATCGCAATCATAACCTCAACTTTTTCGTGTTTTTAGTTGCAAAAAGAAATACCACTCGAACCCCTCTTAAGTCACCAAATCCGTGCATCATCGTCTCGCTTAAGTCGCGATCATAACCTCAACTTTTTCGTGTTTTTAGTTGCAAAAATAAATACCACACGAACCCCTCTTAAGTCGCCAAATCCGTGCATCATCGTCTCGCTTAAGTCGCGAAATTTATTCTCTTAAATAGAGTTGCCACCCCACAGAGACCGCTGACCCGGAGATTGGTGTCCTCTAGATGGGGGGTAAAGCAGCGCGCAATATTTGAAGAAGGCGATTTTTGTGCCGAATTGTGTTTTTGAAGAAACACAATTGAACACAATTGGTTGAGTTGTGTTGAATACGATGTTCGTGGCGTAATAAATACTATTTATCAATTAAATACATTTTAATTTATTAATTTAACATTAAATTAACATCTCTAGATTGCACTATGTACCGATACTGCCCTCTAGAGAGAGAAACGCGCCAGAATTCAAACAAATAATCTATACACTCGATTTCCTCTTAAGTCACCTTCGCTTAATTCACATTTCCTCTTATTTCACAACATTTTTCCCTATTATGTCACGAAACTGTCCCTTTTAAGTCGCCGCCTGTAAAAGTTTTAGAACTACGTTTGGAAAGTGGAATCTCGCATGAATATGTATAATTTTTATTGAAAAAAATGATTGTGTAATACATTAAATATAGATACCTAACCTTTAAAATAGGTTAGGTGTCTTTTAAAAATATTTAACCTTTAAAATATTCATTCAAGTGGACAATTGAACTTTGTCACGCACGACTGGATACTTACGTTAATTTTTTCGTTCAGCTGGCTCATTTTTCATTATAACAAGTGCTGTGGTATCGGTGAATCGAGTGTATTTTAAACGACATATACATGGAACATATCAATCACAATTATATAAATTTATAAATACAAATTTCAATTTCAAAGCCGACCCGGAGAATAATGTAAGAAACCCGGAGCCCGGAGATACTTCGTGGAAACCCGGAGTCTCCGGGTCATTTTCATGGAGGTGGCAACTCTACTCTTAAATCGCAATCATAACCTCAACTTTCTCGTGTTTTTAGTTGCAAAAAGAAATACCACTCGAACCCCTCTTAAGTCACCAAATCCGTGCATCATCGTCTCGCTTAAGTCGCGAAATTTAGTCTCTATTAAGTCGCTATCATAACCTCAACTTTTTCGTGTTTTTATTTGCAAAAAGAAATATTTAGAGATATACCCGGGAATATATGGTGGTGTATTATTCTCGGGATATACCACAGCACTTGTTATAATGAAAAAATGAGCCAGCTGAACGAAAAATTCAACGTAAGTATACCCAGTCGTGCGTGACAAAATTCAATTTTCCACTTGAATGAGTATTTTAAAGGTTAAATATTTTTAAAAGACACCTAACCTATTTTAAAGGTTAGGTGTCTGTATTTAATGTATTACACAATCATTTTTTTTCAATAAAAATTGTACATATTCATGCGAGAATCCAATTCCCAAACGTAGTTCTAAAACTTTTACAGGCGGCGACTTAAGAGGGACAGTTTCGTGACATAATAGGGAAAAACGTGGTGAAATAAGAGGAAATGTGAATTAAGCGAAGGTGACTTAAGAGGGAATCGAGTGTATTTATTTTTACCAGCAGCCTTTCACACAGAATGTGCGAGATATGAAATAAGTAACAAAATAAATAGTAAGTAAAAGAGACAAAAATCTAAGACAGTGTTTTGAAATAAGAAGCCCAATAAGATGATTACTATATACTCGTAGGTGAAATGCGTAGCATGTAAGGGGGCTTACCTCAATTTATGGACGACGAGAAGCTAGTTACTTGACTGATTTGATTGCAGTGGTTCCGTGTCAGCTCGTGTTGTTGTACAAGCTCCTCTGTATGCAATAATGCAATACCCGTTTATGCCAACATTCACACTTATATACTTGAACTCTTAAGGGCGGAAAACCCTTTGGACACCCGAAAATGAGTCTTCTTTTATGAATTTTTAAAGGGGTTAAAATAATCACACCAGTTTAGTTTTCAGTCAGTAGTCATTTTATTACAACTTTGAAGAACAGAAACACATTTTTTTTTTTTTTTTTTAAACAAAGTGGCGGTTTTACAGGATATTCCTTCAGACGTCTTTGGCGTGACATCGAAAAGTGCTGCATTTGTCATAATTTTTCAATTGATCGGAAACCAAAAAACAATTTTTTTTTTCAGTTACTGACACGTGCAGGGGAAGGATAAACCTATAAAATTATAAAAAAGTATAAAACCAGGAATTAAGTAGTATGTTAATTAAATTTCGACAATTTTTAGCCCAAAAGAGTATTGTAACTACACAATATCTTTAAAACTTTAAGTACATCCTTCCGATAATAGTATAGACAAAAATCTCTCTAAATTTCAGCCAAATCGATCAGTAACTTTCTGGAGCTACTGCACGAACAGTTTTTGAAAATACAGTTCCGAGATAATCGCGTTCAAAGTTCCAATACATCCAAATCTGATGAACAGTGGTGTGATTCAAATTTAACTCTTACCTGACCATTCTTGTCTTCAACCGATGATCTGAACGCACAAGATCCGGTATTCTATCGACATTTTCATCGACTTTTGAAGATGAAGGTCTTCCACTGCGTGGTTCGTCTTCAATCGACTCTCTTCCTTGTCAGAATGCCTTAAACCACCGAAAAACCTGGACTCTTGAAAAAACGCTGTCTGCTTAGGCGTGTTGAAGTTCTGCAAAAGTATCCGTTGCGCTGTGTTCAAGTCTGAAGTAAAAACTGATACCTGATGAAGTACACCGTTGACTCAAAATTAATGTCACTCATTTTAAAAACGCACTAGAAAAACCTGTCACGAAACGAAATCAGTCACAAAGAACAAATAAATGATTCTAACAGGTTGTTAAAAACTTGTACTGAAGGTGCATTACATGTTACATTGCCAGTCTCATTACTTAATTTACATACCCCGTATTAACCTTCCCTAACCAGTCCCAAGCCTGACAAAATGTGAGGGAAAAGTGATTTTGCAACGCCTACGTGACGCTGTAGACATCCGATTTTTGTAAACTTTATAAAGAATCGAATATTCTTGGAAAACTGTTGTAGATAAGTATTGATAACCCGATATCAGTATTTATTTATTTAAAGGGCATTTAATTTCGCATCCAACGGCACAATTTAATATAGATCATGCCATTTGAAAAAAAAGTATTCACGTTTTAAAATTATTAAATGTAGGGTCCGATATTTCCGGCTCTGAATAACGTATCCATTTTTCCCATTGTGAAAATGATTCGTGCTAAATCTAATCGTCCAAATCGCAGGTTTCTATCTTTTATGGTTTAAATGCTATTGGGCCTCATTCAAAGAGCTGAAATCGTAATTTTTTTCAAAGACAGTTGAATATCTCAAAAACTATAAGAGATACCTAAAAAAACTATAAGAGACACGACCTACACTTAAACGGGGAATCGAAAAATGTAAAAATATACAGGGTGTTCCATTTAAAATAACAAAGTTAGGTGGCGTGCAGAATAAACGGAGCACCCTATATAATTGAAAATATTTTCCTCATATGCACATCCAGACAACTACCACCCAAAGCACTTTTTTGTTAAATTTCTAATAACAGAGTTATGGATGAATCCGCCTTAGGTGGAACACCCTGTACATACACCATAGGAAATTTCACCTTTACATATTGGCGATACATGTGTAGAAGAGAATAAGTTAAAATACACCAGTAAGGACAGACAAAGACAGTTAAATGCAACAGTGTTTCACGCTTGTGCACGTATTAGAAACGTATGAGACCTGCGCGTAATAGAAAGTGGAGAGGGGTATTACCTACACGCCTATCGCCGAAGTTTGGGTGGGACACAGTACTTTTTCGCAGCTATAGGGGCGTACATCGACTTGGCTGTATTAAACGAAATTACGTAATTCTGACTTTTACAATTATCCCATACACTTAAATGTATACCTTCCACATTAATGAGACCTAATAAGGTCGAAATCCGGATTTGTGATTTCTGATGATATCATATGATATGATATTTGATTTCTGATATTCCTCCTTGAGTAAGCCTGATTTATTTGAAGTGTAAATAAGTGTACGTTAAGGTAAACATATTGGAAATTGGAAACCTATTTTGGTTATATTTGGTGTCTAGTAGGCTGCAATAAAATATGTGGAATCCCAGGCAAGGACTTCAATTTGCATTATTTAATTACGTAAATCAAACGTCCCTAAACAGTATTTTGATACGCGTGTTAAGGACGACTACGCACACATATAAAGAAACCAAGGTTTCTTTATGCACACAGACGTCCCAGGAGTCCCGCTCCCCCCACTCTTCACTTCTGCCGCCACGGATTACGGGAACGTCAATTGCAAATTATATGTATAGGCCGCCGCAAGTATATTGCAGGTGTTTTTTATTATTCGGTTTTAGGTGTTCCGCTGTTGTGATCGTCGCGGTACGGAATAAATAAATATCGAGTATTGAGAGAAAAGCCTTTCTTATTAATTATGTCGCAGATTCCGTACGCATGTAAATTACAAAATATTGTTGCGGAATCCGCCGAGTCTGGCCGCCGGGCTATGATTTCGCCGCCTGAGATTAGCCGGCGGGCTATGATTTCGCCGCCGGTAAACAAGGGTGACTCACAGACGGCTGATGCCGGCGGAAGGCGCCTCGTACCTTTCATCCGGCCTTTACTGGAAGCCATCCAGGATGCATATAAGTAGCCGCACTTGTGGCGGGAAGGACAGTCTCTATTTGAATTACTGAACGTCGCGGTTTTCGTGCAGCGCTCTAATATAAATTGTATAATAAATAAATTAGTGTAGTTATGTAGTGCTTAGTTCGTATTTGTATTTACTAAATAAATAGTGTTAGTTTAAAGTGCGAGTTTAATTTTTCACACCTCACGAACCCGTAGTAAATAAAACGTTACAATATAATCAAAAACAGTGAGGAATTTAAAACAGATGGAACTTCCGTACGCTGTGTATCGTTTAATATTAAATTTTCAAAGTTATCAGTGATGAAATAATTTCGATCAGGTCAATTCCGAAGGAAAATGTTATGCTTAGCAGCTGAGCGCCTAAAATGCACACATAAAAATATGTCCGACGTACAATGGGTTAGAATCGGAAAATCCTGGCCAAAAATCGAGAAAGGTAAAGGTTTTTGGGTCGTTGATTTCAAATTTGTACTTTATATTTCCAAAAAACAAAATGGCGGCCCGAAAGTAACCGCTTTTTTGCGATAAAAGCAACTTTTAAAAATCCAAATTAGAGTATTCATATTTTCTGTAAATAAGATTTCAATTTAATACCCTCCTCGAAAGGGAAACAAAATGGCGGACCGGCAGCAACCGCATGTAGCCATTTCTTCGCGATAAAATGTACTTATTATGATCAAAATTAGAGCGTTGATATTTTCTGCTTATATAATTTCAACTAAATCTGACCGAAAAAAACAGGTGGAGAACCGGAAGTAAAATTTTCTTAAAAAGCTACATATTTTGATTCGAACAAGATTATTTATATTTTTCATTAATAAGATTTTAATCTAACTCCCTGAAGAAATGGAGGGCCAAAAGTAAGAACTTTTTGGAACCTACAATTGCATGCAACGTGTCTTCAGTTAAGTTACTTTCAATTAGGTTACTAAAATTATTTTGTGTTAAAAATTGATGGCAGAGAACCTCAGTTAAGTTGGATTAGGTTAACTAGTATAAAATAAAAAATATATTTCACGGAACATTGAGACACCCTATATTTCTCCGTCCACTGGTCAATAGTGTACACCAGGTATATAGATTTCCCCCTTGGTTGGGACTTACTACTGTATTGGGGGTGAACACCTGCTTTGACGCAGATACAGTTAGAATTGCCCCGAGAACTCTCTACTGGACGCGCCTTTCTATTTTTGCATTTTTCACTGAAATAAGCAGTTTCAAGCAGCCAATTTTTATGAATTTCTTAGTCCACTAATATTTCCCACATGTTAAATTGTGAATTAGTATTAGAACTCTGTAGATACAAACTATTTTCCTACTTTTCTTTCGCTACCTTAACATTTGTATTATAAGCGCAGAGTTAACATTTATTTTCCTTAATAAGAAATACAAAAATTTGAATTTCAATGCATAGATAATATTTTACATCCCTTCAAGAGTAGCCTTCATTTTTTTAAGTCGGAAATACACCTTGTGGTAACAAAAATTCACAACACACGAACGTTGAGTATTTCGGGACCGATTCTCGTACCGTTACGCACTCGAAGGTGGCGTATTTTCCGATTCTAACCCACTGTGCGACGTGACATGTCTAGCGCATGCACTACATCTCTACCATATTTTAATTGTGTATTGCTTTCCTGAGCTCGGTCCTGATTCACCACGAGCTTATTGCAAATTGCACCCTAGTGTCTAGTATAAACAAGCAGCTGTACAGTCGCGAGCGAAATTATTCGGCCACATGAAATTTTATTAAAGAAATGTGTGTGTAGCCACATAGTAAACAGATATTGTAATATCCACTGAGTATGACGTACATGCAATATTATACAATAAAAAAGTACTAAAAGCAAATTAAACTTAAAATTCCTTTATTGAAAAATTAATGATAATTAAACATTATTCTTATAAAATGCGAGCGAAATTATTCAGCCATTTTAAAAGTTCGTTGAACATAAAAATATAAAATGACATTTAATATTGTGTGGGATATCCCTTAGTTTTAATAATAGCAGCCAGTCTTTTTGGCATTGAATCCACAAATTTTTTTTGTGAATTCTGGACTTATTTTATCCCACTCCTCGATTAACACTGATTTTAACTCCTTTACACCAGTCACATGTCGGTTCTGTACATTCTGCTTTAGTTCGGCCCAAACATGTTCTATAGGATTTGTGTCCAGCGATTGGGGGGGGGGGGGGTGTTGGTAGTAAGCTTCTCCGCGACGTCTCCACACAATTTTTCTTTTAGGTGCATTAAAAACGCATAATTTACATTCATCCGTAAATAAAACCTGATGCTAGAAGTTCAGGTCTTTAATTTAAATATTCCTTCGCAAATAAAACCCGTTTTTTCTATTTACTTCATTAATCCATGGCTTTCTTCGAGCTATCCGGGTAACAAAACTGGCTTGGCGTATGATTTTTCGTACATTGGTTACATGTATTTTTACTCCAAAGTGCACTTCTAACTCTCTAGTTAGTGCCGTGGCAGTAACTTGAGGATTTTCTTTGACTTTACGTAGGATCAGCCTCTTGTGTCGTTCGGATAATTTTTGCTTGCGGCCTCAACCTGGTCGTTTAGCCAGAATATGATCTGTTTTGTACCTCTTAATGATTGACTGAATTGTTTGTCGGGGTCGCCCAATGACCTCCGCTATATGCCTCTGACAAAAACCCATTTTACTCAACTCTATAATGCGTTCTCTCATGTCAACTGACACCTATTTGCCTTTGCGACCCATTGCGCAGTATTGTGTAAATTACGCGATGCACTGTACTGGTTTGTGGCTGAGAACTGTCTGAGACCAACACAAGCCTAATGTTGTGGTAGGTATCACATGAGTCACGTGTTTATGTATATTTCGGGAGGGAGCCCAATAATTTCGCTCGCGCCCTATGGCTGTACAATGTGAATTCTTTCGTATTTTGTTTATTAAAATTATTGCCTTTACCTTTTTTTCAAGATTATTTTACTATACAACAAGGCAACTATACTATACTGAATGGGATTTTGCAATAACAATTTTTAGTTTGTATACACGCGCAGTTTTGTGAAGTAGAACGGCTGTATACGATCGCGACTGTATACTATTTCTAAAGTGAATGTGAGGACATAAAAAAAAGCAAGGTTGTCAGATATATTTTCTAAAACTGCTAAGCTCACTATACAATTATACTTCATACTTCAGTAAACTCTTAGTTCGTGACGTTCTTAGAAAGCTAGTTTGGAAATATTTAAAAAAAAACATAGACATAAACTTATTAGTTAGCATTAAAATAAGGCGTTTAAAATTGCTGGAAAAAATAATTATAAATTAAAACAATTTTATGTATATTCCTATACTCTAAGAAAATTTTGAAGAGCCGGCAACGCGCTCTTCGCAACTTCGCTCTTTCGAAGGCAGGTGTTCATTTGCAGTGACCCATTAGAGTGTTGTGTTTTAAATCGAATACATTCGATAATTACGACGTTAGCTGTTTATGGGGTCCATTGTGTCGTTAATATTATTTACGACTTTACAAATTCCCTGGTCTTCCCGCCAGTGCAGTGTTTGTGTTTGTTTCAACTAGGTTTATTTTAACTTCTGAATAGGTTAAGGTGAATAGGCTAGGTTAACTTTTCCGAATAACGAGTGAGTTTTATAAATATAATTTATTAGTAATTAATTAGTATTGTAGGGTGGTTATTAAAAGATAATTATGGCGTTTTGGGGTGTGATTCACAGAACTTTAATTTATTTGGACGAAACTTGGTTTGATACGCATGATGTTGTCAAGTACGGTTGGGTTGACGACACAAAAAACTGTTCTTTAAATACGCCGTGTTCGCGAGGAAAACGCGTTATTATTCTTTAGATGGCTTAAGATGGCTTTGTACCTAATGCGTTGCTATTGTCGGCCAAAAATATAACAAAGTCTTCTGCTGATGATCACGAGGATATGACAGCCGATTTGTTTGAAAAATGGTTTGTCGAACAGCTTTTGCCTAATATTCCGCCGAATTCGGTAATTGTTATGGACAATGCGTCGTATCATTCTCGAATATTAAATAAAATACCCAATAACAGCACGAAAAAGGACGAAATTCTAAAATTTATGAAAATTAAAAATATTAATATTCCTGAAAAGATTCCAGTAAAAAACGAATTAATTAATATAATAAAAAGTCGGAACTTCCAAAATGAATATGTATGGTATGAAAGCACATACCTCCACGTGGTTCTTGCTGGGCAGATTTTTTCAGATTGTCTGGCTAAATGAGCGTCATTTACAGACAATTATATTACAAATATTATGAGTTTCGTATGCAGGCTAATTTTAATCTCCTATATTGATTTGAATGAAAAAAAAAAATTCACAATTTTCGAATTTATAAAAGATATATGCACGCCATTGGGCGGCGTTAGCCATCAAAGGAATTTAAAATATATCTCTTCACATTGACTTTAGAAAGACTATAACTCAGAGCATTTTGGTGGACCAAGCCGTCGTAGAAAAAGTATCTTGGTCCGCATCCTTTACCTTGCTCGTTCCAATTCGCATATTCGCCTTTCCTCATCCAATCGTCACGATCAAAATTAAAGAATCCAATCCCCTGCCACCTCCCGCCTTTCCCGTCTCGCGGGGGGGTCCCCCCTCGATTGTTCCCTCGCCCCTCGCCTGAAAAACGTACGAACTGCGGATCGGGCACCTGTTAATTTCGAGCGCATGTGTAAATTGTGCAGGTTAGTTTGCGAGAGTCCCTTCGTGCGGGATTTCGGGCGCCGATGCCTCTCAGTTCTGTGACCAGCGCGGTCGTCAGAAGTTGCGAAGCGCCCCATTCGATCCAGTTCGCAGGCCGAGAGTTCTCGTGCGAATATCGTCCAGCGAGGATAACCTAACTCTGTGTGCTCTGTGCGCGCCACGTTGAACCCCCCCCAGCCCTCCCAGAACTAGCGGCAAACCGGCACCCCTTTGCACGGACTTTCCCCAATAAAAAACTGACCCAACAAAGTCTTCTTTTATTTCCTCATTTCACTCGAATCGAGGAGAGTTGTACAGATCGCCACGAACTTCTAAATTTATCGAAACTTCGAACGCCGAATAGTTTTAAAATAGAAAGCCCGTGTGCCGAAAACTTTGCAGATAAAGCGAAAATACGGATGTTCAGTTCGGTATAGACGTTGCTGAATCCAGTTTACGCGGGGGTGGAGGCCACAATGTGAGAAGGAGTTCGCGGGTAAATTACGTGCGGTTTTACATTACAGACTTTCGACAGTCGGTGGTGGTGGAGATAGACTTTTTCGAAATGGGAGTCTTTGGAGACGCCGTTCTGTCCTTGACACTAATTTTAGCCGTTAATGTCGGACTTTCAGGTAATGTAAACAGTTTGTGCGAATGCAGTATTTCTGTTTATGATCCGCGATGCAATTAGCTCTGCATCCACGCGCCATGTGGTGTATTTTTTTAAGTACAGCGGTGCTCATCTGGAAAGTTCAAATTTAAAACATGACGTATATAGGTCGTACGTGCCGGTAGTTACAGGTTTGGATTCGATATACAGTTACTCGCAAAAGTATTCGTACTTTACCGGGAATTGTAAATAACCACAATTTTCTTTTAATGGGTGTGAGTATAATTAATCATAATATTTTTATTATACACATACATGTGTAAGTATTATATATATTAAACTTGAACTTCATATCATTTACTGTTTAGAAAATAAAAACTAAATTATTCTCTATTGCAAAATCACGGGTCGCAAAAGTATTCGTACTTCAGGATTTTTTGGTGAAATTGGCCAAGTTTTGGTTGGTCCAAATTTGGTTGGTCCACCTTTAGCTGCGATCACAGCCTCCAAACGTTTTTAGGCATGCTTGCTACCAATTTTTGTGTGATATCAGGGTCCATATTTTGCCATGCATTTGTAATTGCCTGTTTAGGAGTCTTTTTATCTTTTATTTCATAATTTTGTAACTGTCATTTCATTTCCGACCATAAATGCTCAATTGCATTTAAATCAGGGCTTTGAGGAGTCGTCATTAACTGATGGGGAGTATTGTATACAATCCATTGCCTCACATGTAAGGAGCGTGTTTTGGATCGTTGTCTTGTTGGAACCAATAATTATTTCCTAGATTCAATTTTGCGACACTTAATAGCAAATTTGTTTTTAATAGGTTTATGCACGTAAATTTAGTTATAATGCCATCAATAAAAACTAAATTCCCCGTGCCACTCGCACTCATACTTCCCATCATCATTGAACCGCCACTATGCTTAAAAGTTGGACACACATTTTTCGGTTCAAACTCAGCGGGTACCTTACGCCACACTAAACGTCTGCCGTCCGACTGAAAACTGTTGAACTTACTCTCATCAGTAAATAAAACTCGTTCCCAAAAGATGTGATCCTTGCAAAAATACTTTTTGGCAAATTTTAATCGTTTTAGACGATTTACTTTACTAATAAAGGGCTTTTTCCTAGATACTCTACCATGCAGATAGTGCCTTTTTAAAACCCGGCGGCAGGTATCTGCACTTACTTGCTTTTTAAAATGATTATTTACTAATGCCGCCAATTTTGGGACACTTTTAGAAGGGCATTTTTTTATTTCACGCACTATTGCCTTCTCTTCTCGAGAAGTTAATAGTCTTGGACGGTCCTTTCAAGGCATATTGGAAACTATTTGATTTTCGTTATATCTTTTTATAAAATACTTATTGTATAGTACTTTTGCTTCTTTTTAACAAATCACCTATTTCTTTATATGATTTTCCTTCTAAATGCCACTGTACTGCCATTTGTCTCTCCTGTGCTGTTGTTTCTGATTTACGTCCCATTATAATTAGAAATATTTTAACAGATTCACACAACATACAAACTGTTTTACACTCGTCTGAATGTATAACTGCAAACTGTGACTGAAGTCTTAACAACTGGGGTCCCACCATTATACCTGGGACACTGAGGTCATGCGGAGTACGAATAATTTTGCTGCGTAGATATTACCATTCTTTAAATAAAATATTTTTTTATGTGGGTATTTAATGCAATATGAAGCTAAAACTTGATTTATGCATTGCTGATGTAGTGTGTTTGTAAATATATTTATTACATGAAATTTTCCTTACAGCTATAAAAATGCTGTTAATTTCTTTACACATCAATTCAGGGTACGAATACTTTTGCAAGTAACTGTAACTTTCGGCAAGGAGCAGTCTTGCTCCATTCTGGCGTTTTGTTCATTTAGGTACTTAAAAAGTAGAATCTTGGAAGTACAAAAGTATAAAATGAAAAAAGTAAGAATTTAAGCAAAATGTGTCCCCCTCATGTCTACTCGTATTTCAGTTGTATGACAGTTTGGATGAATACGGATTTTTATCTCTTTTTTTTTTTTCGTTGAAATATCCTACCATAAATAAAAATTTCTCAAATGCATAATTTCAAAACAGTGTTTCTTTTCATGTTCAAAAATTGCCGACGAGTTAAAAATTTGGACTGAATTTGGAATTGAATCTAAGTTTTGGTTGGTGTACCCACAACAAGTTTCGATTAGGAATATTTTACTATTTACTACTTATTGTTACTGTAAATCAAAATGTCATCTTGTCTTAAATTGATTGACAAAAATAAAAAAAAACATTTTTGACATAGTGCTGCATGAAAATATTTAAGGTATATAATTATTATTTAAAGATAAACCTGTTAATAAAAAAAAAAACGGTTTGCCATCACTAATACTCACCATTTTTTTTAAATAATAAAATATCAGATTTAAGATTATCAGACTATTTAAAAAAATCTGAAAATTTTGTAGGTATTACATTGAGCGATGACTCAATGAATTTTACATTAGTTTCAAAACAGTTTTTTTTGAAACCTCTGTAAAAACCTTTTTCTCATACCCATTTTTTTTTAATTAAGTACCTACCCTTAGAAATAATAAAAATATCTGCTGTGTTTTAAATAAAACAATTGTAAATGCTTTAGAACTTTGACATATTTTCATGAAATATTATACATACAGTACTATAAACATACCTACCGACATCAAAATGCAAAAATTGCTAATGTCAACAATTCTCAATCCCAACATTTTATAACAAATACAACTTCTAAAGCTGAAATATTCAGAATTTTTTGAATTGCAACCAAACATGATATACTCTATATTATATTATCTTGATATATAACATAAGTATAAGTATCAAGCACCATAATTGCAAACACAGATTACAAGAACAGCTAAGGCGTTACAAGAACAGAAAATTATGGAGATAACAGTATGTATTAACTTGTTTCGTTTCAAGTAAATAATTTCATATTTCATATAGTTGGAGAGGTAGTACCTAAATAACTTTCAGACGTAACTTTTCTCATAACTCTCAGTGTAATAAAAACAGTTCATGGAATCGACATGCAACATAAAACGCTAATGCCTTAAAAACTGGTGCCAACTACAAGGATCGACTAGGATAGGCGTGATATTGAGTATGATTTTCTGAAAGAATATTTTATAAACTAACTTTTCCTAAACAAACTTTTGTAGTTGCAGCACAAGATCTCATCATTCCCCACGCCGTCACTGAAATATTTTAACAATACATATACGAGTATATCTATATCTAAAAAAATATTCATATATGTAACACTTACCTATCAAAACGGGATCGTAATCTGCAGAGAGCAAATAGTTTGTTTGGATCTAACAAATAGTATTGTACGAACAGTATGAGGAGTATTTCTTTACTATATACAAATTATCTTTAAAATAATCAAACATTCTTTTGACGCAAGAATATATACATATATATAAGATTCAAAGAAACTATTTTCTGTGTGAACAAAAACATTGATGATACTGCTTCACACAACATTTTTCTTCATACCCCGTCACATACATTTTGGTCTTATTATTATTATGTTCATATGGATCAAAAATAACGAAAATTCTTCATTGACTTTTAGAAACAAACAATAAATACTGAACCTGTCAAATGGTGTGTTTCTATTCTTAATTTCTATAGAAACCATATGTATATGTATTTTTAATTTTTCTTTTTTTTTTTATTTTAAGAAAGCCATAATCTGACAGATAGTAATATGTGTATGCAAAAAAACGATCATTATAAAAATGTATTAAACACATTTTCTTCCCAGTTTGAATTTCACTTTATGTAATAAAATATAAAATTGCATAAACTCGAAAGTCCCAAGCTTCCTGAATTTTTCTGTTCAGAAACGCGACCTTTAGCTTTGCTTACTAAAAACCTGTTTTCTGGGGACATCAGCTGTCGATTTTTCCTCCTCACTTTTTTCTCGCTTACTGACTTCTTATTTTTTGTTCCACGCATACTGATGATTAATGTTCGGTGAATGCAAATCGGTTCCCTAATCTCTTCGACATCCAGGGCTTTTTGCGTTTGCCGATACAGGAGCGTATGCGATGTAAGGAAATTAAATAAAGAACATTAGAATCAATAATATTGTTATTTTTATATCGAGTTAAAATACAATTTGTACTGTATTTCTGAATATTAAATAAATCCATAGATTGCAGTGAATATACTGTAGTTCTAAACAAAACTCATGGTAATTAATCCGGTTCTTGCAGATTTTACGACAGTCATAACTATCAATTTTTGGTTTGTTGGATTTTGGGTCCGGAAATAAACAACTATTTGATTTTTGACAACGTTTCGAAGATTTGTTTCTCCTTCTTCAGGGCTTAATCAATGTTGTTATTACTGTCATATAAGGTGGTAAATTAGGAACATTGGCAGTTCTATCTATACATATATGTAACAAATGTAATAAGACAAAAACAAAGAACTATCTACAGGACAACATGCTTTAAAAATTACTTTGGTATTAAAGGTTTTTTTGGTTTGGTTTATAGTAATAAAGGTTTTTAAAGGTTGGCAAAAATCAGATAGTTTTTGTTTATTCCCGGACCTAAAATCCGACAAACCAAAAATTAATAAAGAAGAATGTCGCCAAATTTCCCACGAATCATGACTATGTTGCAATAATTCATAGAACCATATATTATAGCTTATAGCATAGAGCTTCTATTTATTAGTTAGTTTAAACTAATTAAAAATATATAAAATATTTAATATGAAACACAATAGTTGCAGACTATCGTTACTTCTTAGATGTGTATTTATAATTCAGTAAATAGGGATATTTTAAGATAAAAAAATTATAAATAAAGCATATGTAACTGAAATTTGTAGGTCATTTATTTTAATTTTGTTTTGGGTGTAACTTATCTGAGAATGTTTTCAAAATTGAAAGTTTTCTGTATTTTTAGCTATGCATAACATGATGTATTTTAATTAATTATTCGTCAAATTGTACAAAAGTTACAGCAGCCTTAGCAAAACGTCTTTAAATACTCGTTGTTTGTAAAATTTTATTCAGTTGACTCATACCACCAAGTAAGCAGTGACTTAAAATCTATCTAGACTTCATTTGAATGAAGTGGCCATTTGTATTCGCTGAAATTTTCCGAGCATTAAGTGGTTATATTTAAATATTTTATTTGTAAATAAAAATAGACATTCGCCATATTCTATTTTAATTCACTATATTCAACCAATTTTGATATGAGTGTATACGAGTGTATCAATATTTAAATGCCCTAAGGCACAACAAAATATCGAGAGAGCTCTGTTAATACAATGTACGTAATATGTGGGAGGATTTTACTACAGTTTTAAAATTCAACCAACATGTTAGTACGATATTTTTTTAATAGCATTTGTGAATTATCTGCTCACGGGTATATTTAGCACACGGTAGTATAAACATGCGTAATCAAATGTTTTAATTATAAACATAAAAGAAAAAAAACTGGCATTAATAGGTTGTAATTCTGAGGGCTGTATTCTTGGTGGCATTACGATTACAAGCTTATAAAGATGTCTTACACACAGAATCATATAAATACTTGTTAAAGTGGTTTAAAAACACCAGATATATGAAAATATCCCTGAATGAACTATCTGCAAGCTTTTCTTAACCAATTTTGTTACAAAATTAATTTATCAAAATATCTGACTAAAAAAATGTAGGTATTCGAGTTAATAGTTTACAAAATCGTAGACATTTTTTATTAGGAAAGAGTTAGTTAAATTGTTTTCAAAATATACTAACAACGAATAAGGTGATATGCATTATGATTTTACAATCGGAGTACTATTTTAAATAGACACACTGTCATATTTTGTACATAGAAAAAGAACTGTAAACAATTTGAATACAATTTGAGATCCTCGATGTCCTTTATTAAAATCATTTTTCAGAACTGAATTTTTTATTTTTATCAAATTCTCAATTTGTTTTAAAAGCAATAAACGCCATAAACGTAAGAAATTAGTTGCATATATCCTTGAACCTTTTACTATTTAACGTTCATTGTTTACATTTTACCAAATTACTGGAAAACGCTTTTAAAGTTTTATTAACACTCGGTCTGATCTCATAATGGGCCCTAAACTCACACAGAACAAAGGATCAATAAAACAGAAGCGACACAGTCAATCCACTTAAAAAAACCAAGCTTGAACAATTTATTTCAAAGTCTTTTCATCTAATCTGATGCAATTTAAGGTGTCTTAACTAACATAAAATATGAAGAATTAAGATGAGCTACGTAGTAAGTTTTCACAAAGCGTAATAATACTGTTTACTTAGGAGTCGCTTGTTTGATATTTTCAACAACACTGCGGTTTAAAGTATACAACTTTTAAGAGTATTAGAGTATCGTAAGATCTTTTCGTCGTTCATTCTTTTGAAGAGTGGTTGTTCTCCATAAAACTACTTTTCTCTTTTCCAACATTTTTTTATTCCTCTGCTGTGTAATTCTTTTCACAATCGTAGATGTTAAAATATTTAGTTAGGATCATTTGGAAAGAGCATTAAAGTTTTGGCTACACTGTTGCATAGATTAATTGAAAGCTGGCTGAAAATAATCAAACAGTGATAGTAATTATTGTAATATATGAAACAAGAAGGCAAGAAGCTCTATAGACTTTATTGTGGAACGAATGGTTTTTCAGAATTTAACGGGTAGTTACTAGTTGAGTAGTATTTGGGGCATTTCACGCCAACTAAGTGAGGTCAAAAAAAAATTCTGTTTGAAACATATCACAATCGATAGTACTTGCTGAAAAACTAACTTCCCTAGAATTTTAGATTTTTTGAGCGACAAGGAGAGGAATGGTGAGGGTGAGAAACTACAAATTTTCGTTTAGACTCTAGAATTTCAATCTTTCTCGGTAAAAAAAATGAAAAAAAATTAAAAAAGAAGGTTGCAATGGTTTTCGATGTGTTTTTTGCGTAGAATACGATAAAATTATTTTCAAAATTATTGGGGGTAGTTAGCCAAAACGTGGTTTTAGCGTATTTTTTCATCCTGTGAGATAGTAAATGGCAAGTGAGTAATATATTACAATATTTTTGGTGTCGCTGATTACGAATCTAACGTAGAAAATTTCCCGTAGAATACGATGGTATTTTTTTAAATATCAAAATTTAGCCATTTTTTAAAAATTGACTACCATACTGGATCCGCCATTTTGTTTTTTGAAAATATGACGTTAGATTCGTAATCAGCGACCCCAAAAACCTTGGAATATATTATTTCCTTGCCATTTACTATCTCACAGGATGAGAAAATACGCTAAAACCACGTTTTTTCACCTTTGGGTCGTTTTTTGGGCCAGTTCTTGGTCGACGCCCATTATGAATTAAAAATTAGTCGAAAGTACAAAAAAAAAGACTAAAAAAAATTGAAAAAAAAATCGTGTCATACTGAAATTTCGGTTATAAACTTTCAATCCTCAAAATAAGGGTGAAAACTACCACCAATTGCAACCTTCTTTTGATTTTTTTCATTTTTTTATTGAGAAAGAAATTTTAGAGTCGAAACAAAAATTTTTATTTTCTCACCCTCACCATCCCTCTCCTTGTGGCTCAAAAAAATTAGGGAAGTAGGTTTTTTAGCAAGTACTATCGATTGTGATATGTTTCGAATAGAATTTTTTTTTGACCTCGCTTAGTTGGTGTGAAATGCCCCATTTACATTTGGAAACTATAATATAATTAACAAATTATTATAGTTAATAACCAATGAAGGAATTTACAAGACTGTATGGTCAGCACAATCTCCTGATTGCACTCCAATCGAGCATGTTTGTAAAGCTTAGGATGTGTAGGATGCATAGGATAACCTAATGAATCGAATGTCTCACTCACTTAACAGCAGAAGCCATAAATAACACAATTTTATGTATGTTTAGGAGAATGGTAGCTGTTACTACAGCCAGAGGTGGATCTATTAGCAAAGCTTTAAGTTATTAGTAGTTAGTACATGCCATACATAATTTTATGAAAAAACAAGTTTATGAAAAAAACAGTGCTGCATAAAACACCTAGTACAAAAGGTATTATTAAAACCTACCGTATGTTGAATACTTGATGAATACAATGGACTAAAAAGTTCAAATACACTTCTTCAAATAGTTCAATTACATATTTAAAAGTAACTAGGCCAAACTAACTAGGTGTTCATAGTTAAAACAATATAGATGACTATCGATAACATATACTACATAATTATTTTAAGTTCGTACAAAGCATGAAACTTGTTTTGAGATACTAATCGGGGGCCTGTTTAAACAGAATTGTAAACTGAAGCAATATTTGGAAGAGTTCGTTGTTTATCACAGGTAATGGAACCCTTGGGATCAACCAACCGTTTTCAATCAATAACGAGAGCAGTTCCAGTTATAGCCGCGTTATGTTTCCGTGTTGTTGCGTAATCGTTATAATAAGGTTCATTAACAAGTGACAATTTAATCGCGACATACAGGCTTCCCGGCGATTATCCAGTGAGGTATTTCTTCCGTGACTAAATTTAATCACTAAACTCTATTTTAATAATAATAATAATAATAATAATAATATTTTATTATTTCCTTTTTTGATACATACACTGTATATAGGATACGTCATACAAAACAACATAGATAAAATAGTATACAATAGTATAAGAATATAAATTATATCAAGTACATAAAATATATCACAGATAATTTAGTCCACATTTGTTTTATTATCATAGCATAGAAAAAATAGTAAACAATAATATAGAAATAGCAATAATAACAAAGGGTACATAGAATATAATATCACAGTTAATTTAGTTTACATTATTTATTTTATTGTCATAAAATTCAGTTAATGTGTAAAATCCGTTCTTACTTAAATATTTCTTTAACTCACTTTTAAATATGTTATATGTAGTGGCTTTTTTTATATTGACAGGTAACTGGTTAAACAGATCGCCCCAGCATATTTTGGGGATTTTTTGTATTGAACATAATTGAATTTTGTCAGATGAATGTGTTCATTTCGTCTTGTTAAGTATGCATGTACTTCATTATTTTTTGTAAAGTTTCCCATCTTTTTGAAAGACATGGCACAGTAGCTTGTATATATATATGCAAGAGATGGTGAGTATTCCACTGTTCTTGAATATTTCTCTGCACGAGGAATTATAGGTAATGTTAAATATTAACCGTAGAATTCTTTTTTTGTATTAGAAATACTCTGTTAATGTCACTTGCCTGGCCCCATATAATGATATTGCTACTTAGGATTGGATACACATAGGCATAGTACATATTAATTAAATACTGTTGGTGGAGGTTAGATTTTATTGTTGTAAACGCAAAATAGGTTTTATTTAATTTTTTACAAATACAATCTACTTTATTTGTGTTCCTAGAAATTTAGTTGAATTACTTGATTTTAAGACTATATTATTGATATTACATTGAAGGTTACTAGGTTGACTGTAGTTTGGTTTGAATTCCATTATTACTGTTTTATTTGTGTTATTAATTAATTGTTTTTTACTGTTTTTTTTAAATGTTTTTTATACGCCATTCGAATTATCTGGAACAATCTTCTATCTTTTTTGAATCTTCGAGAATCAATGTACTGCTCGCTCCTTCTAGTATTTTCTCGGGCGGTATCTTGTGGGCCCCAATTACGTTGATTGCAACAATCTCGTATATGCAACCAACAATTCACCGATGTTTTGCTGGTAGAATATGGAATTAAAAATGACGTTAATACATGGAAAATTACCAAAAAAAAAAAATCGTTTCATCAGTGATCTGTTGAATCTGAATCTTTCTTGAATACTTTAGAGGAGAACGCAAAAGTATTTTTTTTGACGGATATTAGTTTTAAAATTTCGAATTCACCATATATAGTTTTTTCATGAACGAGGATCAGCATTTTTTGAAATTGACCTTTAAAGAAGTGGAATGAACAAAATTCTCCAGTTTATTTTTTTGGCAGAACTTTGTTTATGTTTTTATTATTTTTGAAAATGAAAACATTTCTGAATTACGGGGAGGAACCCACTGTTTAATACCGGTTTTCAGTCACTTATGTCACTTAAAAATGTGATATATGAACTTGACCTTTATGACCTATAGGACCTTGAACACCTTTATAGCCTATAAGAACTTTGTAACCTATGTACTTATATGAACTGTATGACCAACGGTCTTTATGATCCATTGACCTTTATAAACTGTATGGCTTCTATCCTATATGACATGTATGACCAATATGACCCATATGGCCCATATGACCTTTATGACCAATATGACCTTTACGACTTATAACCTCGATGTCACTGACCAGGCTCTGTCGTGTTGTAAAAGTTTATATCCAGTGTTTACAAATTACAAAATATTACAAGTGTTACAACAAATATTAGTAGTGTTTGTAGATTATCTGTAAACAACTAAAAAGTTGTATTTATTTATCCATTAAATTCTCAACGTTTTCAAGATTCTCAACTTTATTTAGCCAACACTAGTTAAAAAAAATAATATCACAGCATAAGGAAGACTAAGGAAGACCAGCAAAATCACTCGATTGCCGGGCGTTTTTGAAGTGAGTAAGTTAGATTTCGTGACTTCGGACTACTGGTCAGTGCACGTGTTCTAACGATTTGCAACGGAATGAGGCATATTTGCCATCAGGGTTGTGCTAGGAATTTTTAAGAAAATATTTTGGCGTTCGTTTTTACACGAATAATATGCGACAACAGTATTAAATACGTAAATAAACAAGAATTTAACAGTATATATATAACAACTTATATTCGCAATATTCATTCGCAGTAGTCTGGAAAAGCACAACATTTTTAAATACGTTTCTGGACCGTCGATGTTCACTCAAGAATGTTAGAAATACGACTAGCCCATCTACCTACTGAGGGGATGCTCAGCAGGCAATGCGCCTACTTATGCTTTTGGGTAGAGCGGTTTTGCTGGTCCTCCTTAATGCATCCCTTGTATTATCAAGGGAATTTCAAGGTTATTCCAGTTTGCCACACCCTGTTTAAATTTAAATTCTTTAAACATTACAAATCTATTGTCAAAAATTATTTTTTCCGATTTAATATCCGTTCCGTCGAGTACTTGAGTTTCAGAAGCGTGACGAAAGCGAAGAAAAGAAGCTGAAGAGTAATTACCAAGGTTGGAGAAAAGCAGATAATTACATATTTCAGAATAAATAATTCCAGCAGCTTGACTCGTAATTACCTGACCCATTTTTTATTCAGCCCCTGTCAACTTATTACAGCCGACAGCGCCCTATAATTTTTTAATACCAACGTAAACGGCCCCGCCGTCTTATGATTTTTATGGAATGGAAAACACCCCATTCGTCAATGTCGCGTTAGAAGTGAATTTCGGTAGGAAAAAAAAAACGGAAAAATGGAATCGCCTTACGGAAAAAAAATTTCGTTTAATCTAATGGATCTGTTAAGAAAGCTGACGTTAATCATGAGAATTTCGAATTTTATGGGGAAAAATTGCGGCATATCGGACGCATTTAGCGAGGTGATGGATAAGGTAAACGAAATGTGAGGCGTAATCTATCTTTAAATACATTATTTATATTTTCATTCGTATATATGTATGTGAGATACTTTTGTATGTGAGATACGTTTCAGATCGGTTATGAACGGTTGCTTGCTGAAATTGTATTGGATTGCATTTTCAATCGTAAATCAATAGGAAGATATTTACGCTTGAGAGAATATTCTTTTGTATTTGTTGAATCCTTATATTTTAGTTTTCCTTTATTTCCTACAGAACACAATACATTGCACAACATAATGTAAATAATAGTACCTACTGATTATTATTAAGTTTTATCCTCCCTCAAAAGTTTGAATCGTGTTTGAATATAATGATGAAGTTGGGTCAGCTTCAAGAAATTTTATTTACCTACTCTCCTCAACTTTTATGACTACACTAAGAGTACGAGAAGCATAATAACCCGTACAGTTTCAGTTTAGTTTTTGCTTTTACATGCAACGCTCTTGTTTGCCAACCATGCTGCAATCATCAAGAGATGACTAAAACTAGTAAATCATCTCATCATTTCGGTATTATATATAATTACGTAAAAAAAGGTACCCGGAAATTTGGATTTCAATGAACCGCTTAAAAGGAATCGGTAAAAGGTTTTTTTCTTCAGGTTAGTAGCTCCTTCCTTAATTACCAAGCCTGTTTAGAGCGCGAACGGTCACTCAATGTGTTTACAGCAGCTGTTAGTTCATAGACAGCCTCAATTGTGCTCGGCGAATTGTACACTGGAAAAAATAGTGGAACAACACGTTTGTTTAAAATTTTGTGCCGCAAACGAAAATTCGTGTGTGGATTCATTGAAAATGATAAATGAGGCCCTTGGTGATTCGTGTATGTCCAAAACACAGGCTTACGAGTGGTATAAGGAGTTCAAAGCGGGACGTGAAATCGTCGAAGATTTGCCTCGCTCCGGTCGGCCATCGACCTCTACGACAGCCGATAAAATTGACAGAATCAAAACATTAATGTTTGAAAATCGCCACATGAGTGTTAGAGAGTTGGCTCAAGAATGTGACGTAACGACAATGTCAGCTCATGGTATTTGAATTATATTTTAGGCATGAAACGCGTCGCTGCGAGACTAGTTCCGAAAGAGCTGAATGTTCTTCAAAAAGAGCATCGGAAGCAGGTTGCTCTTGACTCTTGGTTTCCAGAGCCGATAGTGGACCAAACTTCCTGAAACGCATCATAACTGGAGACGAAACATGGGTCTACGAGTACGACATGCAAAAAAGTCGTCAATTATCGGAATGGCGTTGTGATGATGAGCTGAAACCGAAAAAAACTACGCCAAAGTCTGTCGAAAGTGAAGGTGATGCTGACGTTTTTTTTTATTATCGAGGCGTGGTACATTCCGAATTCCTTTCGGAAGGACGGACGGTTAATAAGGAGTATTATATCGGCATTTTGAGGCGTTTGCGCGAAAGTAGCTGTCGGAAACGGCCGGAATTGTGAAAGGAAAATTCTTGGATTTTGCATGACGACAACGTGCCATCTCACCGAGCTACGATTGTGACCGAATATAAGGCCAAAAACTCAATAAATACGATCGACCAACCACCGTATTCACCGGATATGGCTCCGTGTGATTTTTTTTATTTCCAAAACTAAAATTGCCACTGCGGGGTCGCCGCTTTGAAACGATAGAGGCCATTAAACAAAATATGCTGAAGGAGCTGAAGGCGATACCTTCGGCGGCCTATGAGTGGTGTATGGAGGATTGGGTTAAACTTTGGCATAGCTGTATTGCACTCGATGGACAATATAAATTTTGATGAATAAATAACAACTTATGTGCTTTTTTTACAATATTCGGGTACTTTTTTGCACGTAGTAATATGTATTGTATATGGGGCAAAAAACAATGAAAAAAAAAAAAGAAGGTTGCAATGGTTTTCGATGTGTTTTTTTGCTTAGAATACGATAAAAATACTTTCAAAATTATTGGGGTTAGTTTTCACCCTTATTTTGAGGATTGAGAGTTTAAAATCGAAATTTCGAAAAGTATGACACGATTTTTTTTTCAATTATTTTTTTAATTTCCTTCTTTTTTTTGTACTTTCGATTAATTTTTAATTCATAATGCGCGTCGACCAAGAACTGTCCCAAAGGTGAAAAAACGCGGTTTTAGCGTATTTTAGAAAATTTCCCGTAGAATACGATGGTATTTTTTAAATTTCAAAATTTAGCCATCTTTTAAAAGTTGACTACCATACTGGATCCGCCATTTTGTTTTTTGAAAATCTGACGTTAGATTCGTAATCAGCGACCCCAAAAACTTTGGAAAATATTATTCACTTGCCATTTACTATCTCACAGGATGAGAAAATACGCTAAAACCACGTTTTTTCATCTTTGGGCCGTTTTTTGGGACAGTTCTTGGTCGACGCCCATTATGAATTAAAAATTAATCA
Source organism: Aromia moschata (assembly GCA_029963805.1). Classification (NCBI taxonomy): domain Eukaryota; kingdom Metazoa; phylum Arthropoda; class Insecta; order Coleoptera; family Cerambycidae; genus Aromia; species Aromia moschata. The sequence goes on along the minus strand of JAPWTK010000301.1, from coordinate 380,140 downwards.
AAAGTACAAAAAAAGAAAGAAATTAAAAAATAAATGAAAAAAAAATCTTGTCATACTTTTCGAAATTTCGATTTTAAACTTTCAATCCTCAACATAAGGGTGAAAACTACCACCAATAATTTTGAAAATATAATAATTTTTATCGTATTCTACGCAAAAAAAAACACATCGAAAACCATTACAACCTTCTTTTTAATTTTTTCATTTTCTTACCGAGAAAGATTTTGGAATTTTAAAGTCGAAACGAAAATTTGTATTTTCTCACCCTGACCATCCCTCTCCTTGTGGCTCAAAAAAATCTAAAATTTTAGGGAAGTTAGTTTTTTTGCAAGTACTATCGATTGTGATATGTTTCAAACAGATTTTTTTTGACCTCACTTAGTTGGCGTGAAATGTCCCATATGTATGTACGTAGATTTGTTCATCTGTAATTCATTCTTGCACAATGAGCAAAACTCTCATTTCTCAATATCTCGAGGAGATTTTGTGTTGGCAAGGCGCTCCCAAGAACTAAATAAATTTATTTTTCGCTATGACCGGTATCCCCGAAAATGTTTGTAAAATTCTGTAGACGCCGGTTGATATTATGCCGAGCTTATGACACACATTTTATTTTAAGATGAACCGTCCGGTGTTCAGAACTCCCGATCTAATTATAGCAATGCTATTAATAAATTTTCGTCTTTATTTAACGGTTTCGCTTGATTTATTAAGTAAATCGTTATTAACTATTCGCTAACGAGTATATTTTTAAGTTTGATAGTTCATTCGACTCGCTCACGAAACATTTATTATTCGTTTTCACGTTAATAGACGTATCGGGTTTCGTGGCGGAAGTAAATATACAATTTGTGGTAATAGATGACTGCTGTATAACACCTGTATATAAAGATTTATATTTTCTTTAATTTTTCACAATTTTTGACGTATTTAAAATTTTGACGTAAATTTTGAAAATCTGAAAATTCTGAGGATGTGAGTTTTACCGAATTTTGTCCTTGTTCATTGCTCTTTTCATTAATCACTTTATTATTATTATTATTTTTAATTGACGCTAGAAACACGCTAACACGAAATAAAAAAGTTATGTCTTTGCAGTCAGACCCATCATTTCCTATGTATTTTGATGCACTGAAACCAAATTTGGCAAACAAATTTTTTCTACCGCATCAATTTTTCTCTCCACCCCCATATAACCCCCATAAATTTTTTGAAAAAAATGTCTAATTATTTTTTATGATCTTTACATTGGTTTTTTGGTCGCTGATCACGAATCTGAAGTCAAGAATAAATTTCGACTTAATGACAGCTGTCAACAAGTCGTCAAATTTCACTAAAAAAGTAAAAAAGTTGATAATAAATGCATATTATTAAGTTTTTTTGGGTTGCTGATTACGATTCTGAAATCAAAAATGAATGTCAAATGAAGGTCAAATTTTCGAAAATTGTTAAATAACGAGGGCTAGCTCTGGATAGAGATTGGAAACAGTAAAATGTTTACGATTAAAGTTGTCAGGGTCAAATAAGGTCACTTCCTGATACCAATGACCTTGACGTTAAACATTTCAAATCAGAGGTCAAAAGTAGGGTTTCACGCTTGATAAATCACTTTGACCTTGAAACAACCTTAAAACCGAAAAATTGTACTGTTTCCAATCTCTATCGCGAGCTAACCCTCGTTATTTAACAATTTTCGAAAATTTGACCTTCATTCGACCTTGCCATGACCTTGTTGATAAGTTCCATTTTGGACGTAAAATTTCCCGGTATTTTCAAATCCGGTGTCAAAAATAGTTGTTTCCATTTGAAAAGTTGTTTTGACCTTCAAATAACCCTCAAGGTCAACGTCGAGGTAAAATTTAAGGTTATGGTCGTACGTCCCCCTCCTTGCCCAACAACTTTTGTATAAAACTTTTTTATTTTTTCGCTTACCGGCCGAGTAAGCGGTCCTATTTCCTATTAAAGGTTAAAATAAGTATTTCCTATTAAAGGTTAAAATTGCCCACCCTGTATATAAACATGTACTAAACATCATCTCTTTATCTTTTTTAGAAATTTTGACAGCTTGCTGACGCTGTCATTGGGTCAAAATTCATTTCTGACTTCAGAATATTTATCAGAATATCAATTTTTTACTTTTTAATGAAATTTGACAGCTTGTTGACAGCTGTCATTAAGTCGAAATTTATTCTTGATTTCAGATTCGTGATCAGCGACCAAAAAAAAACAATATAAAGGTCATAAAAAATAATTAAAGAAATGTTTTCAAAAAATTTCCTCTATAATAATTTATGGGGGTTATATGGGAATGGAGAGAAAAATTGATGGGGTAGAAACATTTTTTTTTGCCAAATTTGGTTTAAGTGCATCAAAATACATAGGAAATAATGGGTCTGATTGCAAAGACAGAACTTTTTTTTATTTTATAGACCTGTGTAATCCAAAAGAATTTATAAAAACTTTGAAAACTGTTTTTTAAACTTTAAATTTACTGGTTTTGAAACCAGTGAAAATGTCTTACAGATAACGAGCCGTCCAAAAAAAGAACGTCATCAAAGTTGGCCTAGTAAAAAGACGTGTTCTTAATTTTCTAAAAATCTATCTTAAATTTATAACCTTATTTAATTGTCAAAGCTGTTGCATTATGTAACAGCCATTATTTATGTTACAATTTTGACAGTCACTTGTCAAAATTTGACATAACCAAAAAGCTTCGACATGATCGATTTCTATCTCTTTCGTTCATAGCCAACTTTGATGACGTTTTCTTTAGATGTCTTTATTATTAAGGGGTTACACCTATTTGTATTTTTTTTCGATTTTTTTTTATTGGCTTAAATGACGTAAAAACAACCCAAAAATAATATCCAGTAGCAACCATGGTCCAAAATTTTGTTAAATGACCCTTAGAGCTAAATTTCTGAATTAATGTCTGATGCTCCGAAACGCTTTTGAACGCTTGGCGCGTTTATAGTAGCAGTTTGGAGTCGCTTAGCTCAGTCAGTACTTTTATAAACGTTACTCATACTAAGTATAGATGGCACTGGTACAGGTGTATTAAAATTTAATCGAGTGGTCAGTCTATACCTGCATACTCAACAGAAAGAGAAAAAGTAAAACGCTATTATCTCAAAACCATGTTCTTCAACACGGTCTTACAAATAACTTCTGCAATTTTCATCCGATCGACTTGAAATTTTAACTGTAGCTTCTTAGATAGATCTTAAAGAGAAGTACACACGATTGTTAAGATTGATTAACAATTACGTTTTTTTTATAAACATTTAAATGTCAGTTTTTTGTTAAAAAAAAAAAACAAAAAAAAGTTTAAATTCACGTCAATTTGCGAAAAATTTTTTTTCATAATTGTGTGTACTTCTCTGCTAATTTTAATATAGAATATGCAAAAAAATTGTCCTAGGTGCAAATGGAAAAAGTTTTATTCGTAAGGCCGCAGACCTCCTAAAAAAAAAGACATGCTGCTTCAGATATCTGTACTATCGTCATTTTGGAAGGAAAAAATTAAATAAAAAAAATTGTTTTATACACCTTTTGATATGTTTAATAAACCCTGAAAATTTGATTGTTCAATTGAATAATTAAAACAAGTTTAATTTTTAAACAATTCAAATAGGTGTAACCCATTAAGATAAGATTATAAAAGCTTTTAAACTGAAAAAAGATTTGACATTTTTCAAATTTATTTGATATATTGGAAACCAAAATAAGTTGAAATAATTTAACCTCTTGGGCAAATTTTTCGCGCCGATTTTCAAAGCCGCTTGTCAACTGAATCAATAAACCTTGGCCTCTTTACACTAGCCATTTGCATTGTATGTTATGCAAGTACAAATGTAGAATATGTGCGCCAAGGTAGTTATTAATGCTAGACACATTAGTCACAAAGTCATCGCGTATTTACCCAAGTTAAACCCAACATAACATTCGTCGCGTCGGGAAAACTAGGAATTACCCTCTTCCTGTCCGTAAGACGTCTCCTACCTTTAATATCGTGGAGTTAATTGCAGAAGTTCGTTCCACATTTAGAAACACCTTGGATACGCCACATCCCAAACTCCTCCTTAAGTATCGTTATCAAGTTTAATCAGGCCTCAGTCGCCACTAAATTAAAACACGTTGTGTATACCGCGGGTCTTTTTGAGCGCGATATACCCCTCGAGGTGGAAATAATCGAGCATTTACTACCGCATACCTACTATTGTTTATCCCCCCTCTGGAGCGTGGCGGAAAGATACCCGATTCATTTATTAAAGGGCCGCACGATCGGAATCGTGAGCCCGCCAGCAGCTGGGCCGCTTCAAAGGATTTCGTGAATTCATTCGGCACGGGATCGGCGGTTGATTTCCAGCGATTATTCTGGTCAGTGCAATTCCAAACGTGCGCATCAATATTCGTAAGTATTTTGCGGTGCTCCACTTTTTACTCTGATATTTTTCTTCTCCTCCAAATGTTGCTTGGATGCAAGCGTGCGAGCTCTAGCCCTAAGTCAAATCATGCAAACAAAGTCTAGAAATTGCAGGTCTGGCCGTCTGCAGTTTCAATCATGGCTAGAGAAGTTGCGGATGTGATGTACACACCTACTTTTTTGTCGCGATGATTTAACTTTTGAAAAATGAGGACTGAACCTCAAAGTGAACAGTAGTAACTTCTATGAATTACATGACGCACAAAATGAGATAGTGTCAGGTTCAATATTCGCAAGTATTTTGCGGTCTTCACTTTTCACTCTTTCATCTCTTTCTCCTCCTCCAAATGTTGCTTGAATTCAAGTGTGTGAGCTTTAGCTCTGATAAGCCATGCAAACTACAAGAAAAAACAAGCTTAGAAATTTCAGTAGTACTGGCTGTTTTCAATCTCATTCATGGCTAGAGAAGTTGCAAATTATGATATTACTGAACCACAAAGTTGACCGTAATTGTTACAAACTTTACGAGGAACATGGTGGGGAAATAAATAAAGGCGATTCGGAAGTCGCTATTAGCGATTAAAAGAAAAGTTGACGAGGCCATCGGTGGAAGGTCAGGTTTGTCAAACCAGCAATCGCTGGTTATTGGTAAGATGGAAATTCTTGCTCTAACATAGCTGTGACATGTTTCAAAAAACTTTCAATGCGTTTTTCTCTAAACTAAACAGTTTATACGACACCTTAAAGTTTGTTCGATTGAATTATCCTAATTTTCTATCCTCTGGACGAGAATGAAGATTTTTACAATTCAGAATTTCAAGAGAGATCAGTATTAACAAATATCTACGTCAAATGGCAACCACAACGCCATTTTGTTTGCCTAAGTTGGACCATTTTCCTGAAATTATGTATACTGTAATAAAACATTTTCCCCTTCTCCAGAGGGATTTCTAAAGACTTTAGAAATCCTTCTGATGAAGCTGAAGATGTTTAGATAATTATTAACAACAGCCATGAAAACTGCATCAAGCTTTCAAGGACATCTAAAAATTGTAATTGTGTCAGTTAATTTGGAAAAAATACAATATACCTTTTTTTTTGTATGTCATACACCCTTAGGGATGTCTAAAGCTGTTCATTGGGTTAATTATTTTGTCTAACTTTTCTATTGTCTAACTTTGAATGGATATTTGTGTCTTCATCATTCCAGTGTCCAATTTTGAGTGAAGTACTGCCAACGATTGGCCGTAAAAACCACATTTCGTCTGTATAGGTACAAAACACCAAGAGAGTGGGGTCGCTCTTGAGACCCCACACCGTAGTCGAGGGGAACCAACAAAAGACAAGCTTTATTATTCAATTTTTTCCCGATCCCCCAGCCCGCTTTGCGTAAATAATTAACGGCTACTCGCCGCCGGAGCGCATGTTGTCGATTTTAAAAAAATGAGACGATACTCACTCTGTATTGTCCCGTGTATCCCCACGAACGCATAATTAGCGAAACGTGTTTTGTACACGGCAATTATTTTTTCCACGTTAAATGCCTGCCTATTCTCCGGAGCGTACATTAACGTTTTACCGGTCATTATGTAATCATGGGCGTCTGGTAATCCGGGAGACGAGGCGAAAAAAATCGCCTGCTTCCGAATGCGTCGGGAAATTGTAGTTCAGCTATAAGCTTACACTAATCGAGCGTAAACACAAATTTCTAAATCCATACGCGCTTCGTAATCCATGTGGAGATGGTGCCACTGTGACTCTAGATGACACTAAATGAACGTTCATTCTGAGTATCTTTGTAGTTTATGTTCGATTTAAATGGTAAAATCAATTTTCTCCTGCTTTATTAACCAGGATTCTAAGTGGATCACTGTGAGATTTCCTCAAATTCCATTAGTTACTGCCATATTTGTTGGACTGCAGTATTCTGACGTTTTCCATTCGTAGCAACACCAGCCTTCGATTGACCAGACACAATATCAGTTTTAAGACAGCACAATGCTGTCAAGCTGATGATAATAATGTGTGATACTGACGTCCTAACCTCAGGAACCTGCTCAAAGTCAATAGTGATTCCACCAAATGAAAACCATATATTTGACGTCAAAACTCGTTTTACACAATATCTGCAGTTTGGTAACCAAACAAGGTAGGATTTGCTTGGTTAACCAAACGATGAAGGACTTGTTTGGTTATCTCTTGGTTCCATCTACTCGAATTACGAAGATAGATCCACTTCTCGACATTGGTAACATGTTGACTGCCTAGATTTTCCAGGTGACAGTTTATGTTTTGTCACAATTGAAGAGTGGAAATATCAAAGGTGTTAAGTGCCAAAAATCAACAAATTGAGTTATGATAAAAAAGTGAATATTTTATCTAATGAAAAAATCAAATTTTAGAGATAAATTAACGTAAACAATCTTCATCTTAGGCAACAACTCAAATTGACAAACTTTTGAACAAAAATAGAAAGGGGCTGTGTTTTATTCAATTGTTTTGAGAAAAGCTTATTGTTGGTGTTTTGCAGAAAATATAACATTTCTTTTTCTTTTTCTATTGTTTCAATAATTGAAATGTTGTTTCTTCAAACAAAAACGTTTCCCATGGACTTATTTCTTTCAATAGCTTTCTTTTGTAAATAATACCCCCCCTACAAAAAATTAAAATGTACCGCTTTGTATTGACGTTAGTTTAAAACGAATAAACAAAGCTTGGATATCGAAAAATTTCGTTTTCGTCAAGGCTCCTACCTAAACATTACAATAGTATTTGGACTATTCCTCTTTTTAGCCCCTCTTTCTGCGGGGATGCGGGGGCTTTTTATATTAAAAAAAAATATAAAAGCTACCCTACCCTTTCTCGGACACTCGCCATGTCTACACAATCTCAAGCGAAAAAACACTTTTTTATCATGTAACATTTATCGGATATGTTTAAGCAGCCTGAAAAAAAACATCTCCTGGTTAAGGCTACATTTGAAGAGTAGTTTTGGACCTCACTGTATCTAGTTTTTTGAACCAGATTTTTTGAACATTTTTGTAAAACACCCCTATCTGATATCGAATCTTGACGTTCAACCCCGCTGATTATTTATACGACATTCAGCATTTCGCCTTAACTTTCAAGAAGAAGGGGCAAAATATCAGAATTCAGGTTGGACCTTTTAATATAATTAATATGTATAAAGAATAATCCTCAAATCATTATCATTATCAGACTGCAAACGTGAGTAAATTCCGATAACTTGAGTGAATCCATTCTCGACGCGTTTTTGAAAGTAGGTAAGACCAAACCCAAACATTATATCAAAGAAGCCACTGTCCAACAGTGGCGGTTGGTGATATTTCAGTTAGCCATATCTTGAAAACGACGCATGGGACCCACTTCACTTTTTAGGTGATGACTATACACCTCTTACAGAAAGGATTTATAGTGAAAAAACCGTCAGCAAAGTTTGCGAAATAATTTTCAAAAAAACTGCAGAGCACCCTGGGATCTCAGTAACGCTCTGTGGAATATTTGCAGTATAAATTATTTTCATAATCTAGAATCAAATATAATGAGAGGTTTTTCGATTTGTTCAAAATATTTTTTTTTTCAAAAAGTTATGGCCATTTTAATTTTAATTTTATAGGAACATTTTGTTTCAAAAAATTAAAATGGCCATAACTGAAAAAAAATATTTTGTAACAAATCGAAAAACCTCTCTTTATATTTGTTTCTAGATTATGAAAAAATATATACTGCAACTGCTGTCCAATAAGATTATCATTAATCATAACTACACCTAATCACTATACTACAATCTGTTAATTTCAATGAACACATATGGTATGTCATCACATACAGCTTGTCCAAATATTTAGTTAAATTGTTCGACAGTTAAATTGACAACGACAGAAACAATAGTTAAATTGTTCAATTGTTAAACAGTTCAACAATTTCTTTAACTATTCAAACAATTAGGACACTAGTAATAATTTGTAAGTCCAGCGTTTTAATACTTCCGCATGTTCCCTTGTGATGCTTGAACTCCTAGTAGCCCTCGCCCGGACTATTCCGGGTAGAGGATTGAAAAACTTGCTCGTCTCCCCGAGGGTTCCGACTCGCCTGCAGATGCGGGGATTAAAAATAATTCCATTTGTGTATCACGGGTGAACACTGAAGAGTTCATTAGGATGTTAAGGGCTCACTGACTGACGGAGCAGAAGTGAAATACGGAGGTGGAGAAACTCGCTCCGAGCGAATATAATACACCGGAATTTTATACAGACTAATTAAGTTATTAAATTTAAGCCAATTATAAAAATTCGTCCAAAAAAATCCAAAGGGAGAAAGTTTATTTCGTTACACTTTTTATAAAGAATTACTCAACTGCTATGGAAACATTCCTGACTCCATGGAAAAAATACCTGTTAATGGCAGATGATATTAGACACAATTTGCAATGGGACAATGATAAAACTTAAAATTATATACATTTATATCTCTGAATATTACACTCCAATTTTCCAGATACTGTAATCATGCTGATAATTATTTTTTAACTATAGCTTTTTCACGAAATCATACAAAATAAAATGATGGCACCGGCAGTAAGTAGGGTCGGTATCATGAAATTTCAAAATTATCACGAAAAATTTTTTTTATTAGACATTATATTCTAGGTCAAGAGATTGGGGGTGACCTGTGAATCTTTGTGATATTAACTTGGAATTTGATACCCTTATAATACCAATAAAGCCTGCAAGTAGCTCATTTTAATCGGGATGGGGTTGAGGCCACTCAGGGAAAGAAAAGTTGGAAAATACAACTCAGAACATGCCACTGACACAGAAAACGCTCTAAAAAGTGTCTGCTTTTAACGTGTATGTAAAAGTTAACACTTTTCATTAGACATTTCATTATGTAACGTTACAAGTTTAATCCCAGAATTACAAATAATCTTATTTATAACGCTGTTAAAACTCCGGCTTTTAGATTAACTATGTGGAGTTCACGTCAGATCTATTGATTATAGAAACACTATAAAAGAACTATAGCCTTCTCAAGTACTTATCAACTAACTTAAGCTGTTAAACTAAATACAAGCAAATTTATGTCTTCAATACTTCTGCACATCTACAGACATATCGACTTAAAGATGATTCATTACTCCATATTTTTAATATCTATATCAGTGCAACCATTTTTGTGCAAGTTGACTGCATAGGTACCTACTGCAAAATTAATTAGAAATAATATGAATAAATATGTATTTATATTTGACTCATGAGGAAATACGATATTTACTACGAAATATTGACTCATATATACAGTACGTTTGTTTGATCGACTCGATACCATCATAATGATTAAATAATGTAGATCTTGGCCACCGCTGTTTTGTCCCTCTCAGCATGACGTACAGGCAATGTATCCCCCCAAAATATCAGGTATAGCTGACCATCTTCATTTTCTCCTTTTTTTTTTTGCTTACTCAAAGAGGTACGGGTCATCTTCTTCTATCTAAATAGCACCGAGAAGACCTGGACCATCTTAATATTTATTTTTCCTTCTCCTTGTTTAACCAAAGAGGAAGGGGACATCATAGCCCTCAAGGAAGGAAGGAGCTACGCATGGGTCATCGATAAATATATCAGCACACTATAAACTGAGCTGGCAGGAATACATTGCCGCTGACAAAGATGATGATAAAATATTGTGAGTAG